>JBBMOC010000024.1:4797338-4833754 GCA_037975185.1 Centropyge bicolor | reverse complement strand
AAGCGACATCACATTAAATTCCAATAAACTGTATGTCATACTTTTCCCAGCTACTCAGCTGCCCAAGTGCTAATCCCTTTTCTTCCCATAATTCCCTCTCCAATATGACCAGACCCACTGCTTACTTAGGGCAGTTGTACCCATTGGCCTTGACTGGTTGTGATACTAAGGAATTTTTTTTTTTTTTTAAACTACAGCCAACACAGTCTGTGGACACACTATGTATATTAAAGTTTAATTCCAAAATGAGACACCAACCATCTGAAAAGTTAAAAAAAGGTCAACACACTAAGTGAAAATATATATTAATTTTTAAGACCATAGAAAGTGTATATGACCATGACTCACGATGACTCATACATTTTTCTGATTCACATATGATCTTATTTTACCACCAGGAGTCCTCCTCAATGGAGCTTAAAGTTTCCTCTTATGGCCTATTTAGCGCTGAGAGACATTATTGGTAAGGGACTGAGGAAGTCTTGAGCTAAGAGAAGGTCCACAGATGACAATCTTGTGATGGATGATATCATGTTTTATAAATGAACCTGCTTGCAATGTCTACAGTGATTGGTTGACATGTGGCCAATGAAATGAAAGATTCATCAATAGACAGGCGCATGAGCGAGAACTTCGATTAAGAAGAATTAAGACAGACACACAGATAAATAGTTGGATGCTGGTTAATCCAGTGATGACCTTGACCATCAGCTTTCTTTATGTATTTATTGCAGTTGGTGATTATTATGATGATGACAAAGTGGGGTCTGAAGAGCACACTTTTGGTTGGATGGATAATTGTGATAAACTGGATCCTTACAGTGTCTGTGCAGCAGAAGGTTCTGCAAACTTGTTGGTTAGTCCACTGAATCCCTCAGTAGCTGCTTTTAAAAGTTCTTTAACGTATTTTTATGCAACACTAACATGATGAGACATATTACCATCAGTACATCACTGACTATGTATGGGTCTTGTCTTGCTATCATAGTCAAAGGAGTCATCTAACTGCCTCTGACATAGCTAAGACTAAGCTCCGTGTAGTGCTAAGATGGTTTGTGAATTACTCTTATGAGTCATAAAAACAGGAGAAAATGGCCCCTGAATACCTTTGGTGGGTTTTGGGGTGCGTCCAGCTGCCTCCTCACTCTGTATCTCGAGCACTTTCTTCTTGGCTCCCCCACTAGAGCGAAACAAGAAGGCCAGTGATGCATCATCAAAACAGGCCAGACTGGGAACAATGGTCAGCCAGTTGAGGAAGCTGAGGTTCCCACTCACTATCAGAACCACCTGCAGCACAAGGGACGAAACAGAGAGGAAAGACTCACAGGTCGTGTAGAACATTTTATGAAGCAACTGCTGGACTGACTGTGTTCCATTATTAAAGAGTTCAGCCAACATATACACGGTGAGTACGGACTTATTTTAAGCCTGGGTAAATGGACATAAAGTAATGTGAGCTCATGACATCCACTGCACATGATGCACAAATTAAATTTAAGTGTATGGTGACAGATAATCCAATAAAAAAAACAGATAAATGTAACAGAACATCCCCCTTAAACGAAACATTAAACATGTTTAATGTAATAATAATGTTCTGACTGATCTGCTGAACAGAGTAGAATCAAACTCACTCGCTCACATTTCTGTCTTTACTGTCTTTCGATAACTGTGCTACCATACAGTGAAAACCACGTATCTCCAAATTTGCACAAATTTGAATTTTTCAAATGAATTGCTGGATTATGTGTTCCTTTATGAGTTCAGAAAAATGTTGATGTTTTGGAGATAAGGCACATGGTTTTCACAGGATCTTGACGATTATTCTCAATGTGACATATGATGTCTTCAAGTGCTCGTAACATGTGCATTATGACCTTTAAAAAGATAACCAGCACTAACTGTTCAGCCTTTGTGCAGCACGCTTTGATCAGTAGCCTCTATTTGCTAATCTAGTCTGATTTAAAATGAAATTGTTAGTTCATCCAAATTATAAAAGACATTTTCTCAACCTCCTCTTGTGGTATCTACTCATGCAGATATCCATGTCTGAGCTTTCAACTCCACAGACACAACAGATTCCAGGCAATACAATTTCTTTCAACCAGGGAAAAATGACCCCAAGAAAACTGTTGGCAATGTGTTCTGTGAAGTATTATATTATATTGCTTTCAATTTTATTCTGTGGAGGTTTCAAAACTTGGTTAAATAAAACCAAACCCATCTGCTTAGCTTCTCTGACTGAGAACATGTAAAGCTATGACTGGTCCAAAACCAAAGCTGGAAGTAAGACATCAAACCTAGTTGAAGCATCCAGCCCACATGGTGGCAGTATAGCAGCCAGTGCAGTAAAACTTGAAATTCAAGCCTGGGTCTTTATGCACATTAACATGAGCAGCACCAGTGTTTGCTATCATCAGATCCTGCGAGTCAGAGAACGGCCTGAGTCACCTGGAACAAGATCTGGATCGCTCCGTTGACCATGCACATCCTCCTGCCCAAGAAGGTGAAGAACGGGAAGATGAGCTCGATGAGGTGGTTGGACAACGTTTCGAAGCGGTGAAACCACCACGGGGAGCGATGCAGGTAGTAGGAGATGGGGTTAGGAACCGGCTGGGTCTGGAATGAGAACGAGGAGCAGACAGTTAAACTATGAAACTAACTAATCTCTAAGTCTTGGTGGTGATGGTGCCAGCGACAGTGAATATGGTCATAAAACTGGGGTGTGTCCAGATGATAACTTTATTTCATCAATGCATTTTTGTTCTCTTAATTTATGCATATAAAAAGTTAAAAACATTTTCTAAGCATAGATGTTTTCTACTGCTTAATGTGTGTGTGTCCTCTGCTTTACTTTGGCACTAACATCTTGTCTGAGCCCGGGATGGAGAGTCATTTATGGTGCCACACCTTGAGGGGAACATTTCCACGTCTAAATAAAGATGGAACTTCATTCAAATGAAGGCAACCCCACCTACACACGAAAAAAACACTCAGAGCATACAGAGCTGTGCAGTGTTTGCGTGATTACGTGTGTGTGTGTGTGTGTGTGTGTGTGTAAGGTGGTTTGCATGCAAACTGCGTAATAGCTGAACATGCAAAACGGGTGTCAGGTGAGGTGGTGAAAAATAATTACAGCACAAAAATAGGTGGAGGGGGAAAAAGGAAAACAGAGACACTGCCGCGCTAGTCTATACTCTTATTGTTTTTGTGGGAGTGGAAGAAAAAATATTGGGGTTATTTAACCTGTAGTTTACTCACACGCTCCTGGAAATCCAAGGGCAAGGAGCCTGTAACCTCAGACAACCAAACAACCCCACCTGGCCTGCCAACTAGCTGCGTTACAAGAAACAAACCAAAGCAAACTAAACACCAACTATGCCGAAAAACACACCTACGTAGCCCCCTGAGAGCCAGGACATGAGGGGATCTGCAGCTACCTCTGCAGGTATGAAAGGGAGCACTGTGTCAGAGGGGATTAATAAGGCTTCACCTGGCGCCAGTGGCTTCCGGTGCTCTCTGTGTGTGTGTGTGTGTGTGTGTTTGTATATAAATCTATATTACCCTCAGGCCGCTGACAGTCAAGGTTAAAGCAGGTCAGGGAAACTGAAACTGCATCGAATGAGGTCCATATTGTAATATGATTTGTCAGGTGATGACACGTTTTCTAGTAAACTCAATTTATTAACTTTTAGCTCAAAATGTCCCTCAGCAGGTAACTAGAAGAATCCCTTTAGAAAGCACTTACTTAAGTTTAATTTGGGGTTTAGTTAAAGCGAGAGTGTGTAGCTTTAGTTAGCCACCGAGGCCACACACTGCAATTCAAAGATAATGGTAAATGCTGAAATGTATGGAGCTCATTTCTGGCCAAAGCTTAACAAACGAACACAACAAGCATGTATTGCAAATATTAAACACCATTAAGAAGCTAATGCATTTTGATTTGCAAATACAAAATGTACCAATCAAACAAATGCAATACAAAGATATTTCAGAAAGTCATAAAAAGCTCCAATAAATATTTCTATGTCAATGATGAATCAAACTACTATGTGTAAAGGGAAAGTGGTCGTTCATAGTGATAAACCCACAGAGAACTATCACTCTTCTACACACAGTTCTAAGGAGCCTTTTAGCACCTTTCAGCTCATTCTTTTGGTTTTACAACCTCCAAGGTTACTGCTTGGTCTTACCATATTTTCAAACCCTCAACTGCACCGTGCATTCATACACATGCACATGTATATGCCTATGCCACCATAAGTATTTTCATCAGGACAGGGACTGTTACTTTGGAGCTTCTTGGTACACCTACCAAACGCACCTTTCAACATCATGGGCACCACCAATGCAGCATTTTTGTTTCCTTTCCTACTTTACAGAGGAAGGAGTAAGCCTACTGGAGCTCTGTAGAAAAGACTGTCTTCGCCGTGACAGAGATGACACTGATTGACTGACACACATAAGAGGAATCAGTTGAATTCAGACACGTGGTGCATTCTTCATGTTTCTGTGTCGGGTCAAGTAACACCTATGTAAGCACCGAAATTAAGCATAATGTTGCAATTATCATTTTAATAAAAAATAGAAGAATATGTTGTACTTGTATTTTGAAAACCAGGAGATTTTGGTATTTTACAGATAAATGTTTGGACTTAGGACACCAAGATTGAAACCAAGTCAATTCTGGACAAACAGGGACATCTGGTCTGAACCCTCACTCCAACCATGGCAAACATAGCAGAGCATTTAGTCGCTAAAGAGACAAACATTTTCCTTAGGAGTTAGTGAAATGCAAACAGAGCTATAAGGCCACTTGACAAATTTGTCAAGTGGAGAGATGAACGACTCCAAATGAAGTCTAACGTTGCTGTATCTGCTGAATGTGTACAAATGTTTTGGACTAATGTTTTCTGCCTTGTGCACAAACCCTTGGATTCAAAAATAGAACCGAAATGCACAAGGACACAATAAAGAACCACATGGAAAGAAAATCGTAAAGGGCACACAGGAGCATAAGTACGGCTGTCACGAGTCACAGACATATACAGTATAACCCACAGAGCGGTAAATTGGAAGCCACACCACACTGGTTTACATGTGAAAATATCCAGCTGGCATTTTGATGTTACAGATGATTCCTCTTGTTAAAGTTCATCAATGCTGCCACTGTAGAATTTCTGCATTTCTGTCAAACTACTGTGTGTCATTTCAAATGTGAACAGTACAGACAATATAATTACATCTTTGAGTCCTTTCAACCATTGGAATTTGGATCAATGCATCAGCGAGTTGCTCAATGAAAATTTTGTTTTTGTGTAAACTGTCAGTGAAAAGATCAACGTATCCCCGGAGTTTCCTTTACCGCTGCATAATTATAGTGGGTCGCTCTGTCTTAAAGCATTACAGTCATCAAGCCTGGTTTCGATGAGGAGTTTTAATTCTCTGCTGTTTGATATTTGTCTACCTTCAGAAGAGGAAAACTCTGGAAAGGTTTATACGAACATGGTAAAAACCTTGAAATACTGGCTGCTGTCCACTTCCACTTCTTTGTCGGTCTGGTCCTAATCTGGTAAAAGTGTTCTGGTTATACTGCGTAACTCTTAAAACCACATTGCCTGAAGGTTCAATGTGAGTTATTAATGGAGATTAAAGCCATGTTCAGAGAGACGACGGAGAAATGTGAAACACAGCCACCTCATTCATTTCAATGAGACCGCTACGTTAACACAGCGAGGGTGCCAACACAGTGGGCTCTGGCAGAAGAACACAGGGTTGTCTCTGTCCCCAGTGGATGGATCCTACTGACTTTAATGTTCCTATGACCTTTTTTTCTTGCACCATTTAAAAAAACATTTTTCATATTTTAAGGTTTCAACAAGTGCTGGATGCATTTCCTTGGAATTTACTACAGATATTCAAGTTCCCTGGAGGATGAATTCTATTGACTTTCCCATAACCTTTCCTCCAGCTTTTTATTCAAAGTGAAAACTCTGGACAAATAGATATCCATTAATTTTGTCCATACATTCATGTGCCCCTGTATATATCTGACTTATGTTATTATTCCTTTAAACAAATGTGATTCACTATCACAAATTACATAATGCTCAGTGGTGAATCTGTGTGTACAGTGTTGTTTAACCGAGGAATGAATTCCCCTGCTCAGCATGTTTCATTTGAATCATTATCAGAGAGGTTGGAGACTCTTTTCAACTCTTCAATATTTTACAAGAAATAGACAATAAATTATAGTAGTGGTTAAAATATCCTCGGCCATATTTCATGTCAGCGCCCCCCCGGGTTGACAACCGCTGGCTTAGGGATTTTCATGGCATTAGCAGTGCTAAAACTGTTCTAACCATGGGAACTACAAACTGGGGGATACATTACAGTAGATTTACAATGCAGTGTAGCAGAAAACCAAATGAATTTTTTTCCTCAAACTAAATGAAAAGGCAGAAAACCCGACTGCTGCAGTTCTCATGTGAGGTATATCATTCCTGATACATGGGTATATAATCTCAAATGCACTACTTGTCCAGTCCCACAGGAGCCATTGACTCCAGTCTGTCATCCATCCCCATTGTATCTCAAACTGTGAGTATCAATATTACATTCTCTAAATGTGTCAGTGCCATCCCCAGCCATCCAGCCCCGTAGGAGCCAGTGTATTCCTGTCTGTGTTAATTACAGAAGACAGCCCTCCTCCCGCTGCGGCCTGCTAACACAGAGCAGTTTGGGTCAGGGCGGTTGAGCGTCCCACAGGGGAAAAACAAACACGGGATTTGCACAACCTCGCAGTCTGTGTCAGAGGCTGATTTATTGAATCCCACGACAGCGGTTGCTGTAATGTGTTGCCCTGGTGTGGTTAGCCCGATGTGAATTCATCGCCGTCTTGTCATCGTTCAGAGAGACAAAGCCGAGGCACGTTGTTTATGTGCGATCTGGATCAGCCTCAGACGTTCAGCTTGTCAGAGAAAACAGGCCTTTGGGAAATTTAGAAACTACTGTTTGAGGGAATGAGTTAAGCTTTTTCTTAAGTGCTGCTCTCCATTTGCCTGCAGGAGTAAGTCAAACTAACACTCTGCTGCAGCAAGCGTCACCTTAACTGGTAATTTGATATGTTTCTGCCATATCTTCAGAGCTCAGGGCTCATTGCTGTGGCTGTTTTCTGCAATGCACTTCCCAGAAGTCAGCAAACAGCCATGGGATTTTAAGTTGAGAAAACTCTCAGCTTCTCTTATGTCACTCATGACAACCACCCTGTTCTCTTTCAATACTGTTGCATCAAATGTCGAAGAGTCAAAATTTATTGTGTAAGGACTAAGCATTCTGCACAGAAAACGTAAACACACTCAAATCTCAAAAATGAGCTGTCATAATTTGAGTTGCATTGTGGGTAAAATAGGCGCCAGGTCTTGACAAGAAAGAAGGATGTGTGGCATATGAAAAAAAAAAAAAACAATCTCTGGTTCTGCATTGATTTTGGTACTATTTAGAAAAAAAAACTGTTCATTGGGAGGCAGCACTGTGGTGCAGCCTCACAGCAACAAAGTTCTGGTTTTTTTGAACTGGTCAAAAACTCTGCTCCATCATTTCACAGCTTATATCTTTGGGGTTTGGAGAGTTGGTCAAACGAAACAGAAGCAGGAAGAAGAAGATGAAGGAAGTAACAGCACGTAATGGATTACTTGATAACTTTCCTTGTTGCATCAGGTGAAATCATGTAAGCTTTGGAAAGAAAGCAGAAAAAAACTCAAGGAGACAGAAAGCAAAGCTCAGCAGCTGATGAAAAGATTAGTCAGTGTAATCAACTTATAGATGCAGAGCGTGAGATGGAGAACGATCATCTGCTTTATGTCATGTAACAGGCTAACTCAATAGCATGTTGATCACTGCAGGGAAACGAACACACACACACACAGGCACTATCCCTATGGGGACACGTCATTGACATAATAAATTCCCTGGCCTCTTCATCTAAGCTTAAATAATTTCAACCCAAACCCTGAAACCCAATCTAAACACTGAAAAAGCAATCTGGATCCATGGACTTTAATTTTGTTCCCATGGATTGTTGTGCAAGTCCCCATCAGGATAACAAAACAAGAACGTACACACGCACACGAGTACAACAAATAAATACATAAATACATTGTGTACACGCACCTCGTAGTGGTAGTCCATGCAGGTGAGGTCTCTCCAGCATTTGTCGCCTCTAATTTTAATGAGACCCTGAAAAAGACATAAAACATATTTTATGATGCACTGTATTCACTGAGCAGTGCTGACTTAAATCAAGACAAATGAGCAACCATCAACAGTCAATTAGAAAATCCGATTTAAGGCCGCAGTCATTCAAATCCCATATTTGGATGAAACGGTCCAAAAGGAATAAAACCTCATTAGGATTGTACCTCGTCTACATAAATACATGACTGGAACACATTTAGTGAAAAGCACACAAAGTCAAAAAATTTAGAATAATATAGATACAGCTGTTGTTTACAACAGGACAACTAGTCTTGCTACCACGAGAAGTCAGTAGCACGAAATCACAGCACTAGCAGTACTTTTTAATAGTACTTAATGATAAAATGACATTATTCACTAACTAGATTCCTCTAAATACAAGAAGAATCTGTACTGTATATAATCTGTGGCATATTTCAAAGGTCTCTCAGCAAGTCATCAAAGACAAATTTGCAGGTAAGAGAAGACACACGAAAAGCTGAAGATAAAACTTAAAGGAAAAACTGCAGCTTGACCATTTGACATTCAGTGAGGATATAAAAGCATTAACCTCTCCTAATAAATGATTCAATTTCCAATTATGCTGCTGCCCTGTTAGCCGAGATGGAGAGTACATATATTTGTAGATAAGAATCTGTAATCCATATAAATAGCCATTGATAAAAGTAAATAACAGGACATAAAGTGAGATGAAAGAAATGAAGAAAGGGAAGAAATGAGGTGCGTTTTTCAGTGCGAATGTGCTGTTGGTTCTGGTCTGAATCAAGAAATTTATACTGCAGATCGCCAGTTAAACATGGAGGGCAAATATATATGTGATGACTTTCAAGATTCACTTTCTTAATGTTGGATGAAAAATGGAAGAAATTTGTAAAGTGCTCATTTAAATTAAGTTTCTTGCTACGTGGTTAAGCACTAATCATATTTAGTTATTGAGCACATGAATTCTGAATGTGTTGATTTAACACCCATATCACACAATGACAAATGACACAAAATAATGATGATTCTTAAGTGAGTGTCTTTATGGTATATATCCTTAAACATAGGGAATAGTGAATGACTGCACATGGGAGTGGACACATCCTAAGACTCCTGTGATCCCGTGTACTGATGAAGTTTAGGGTTAATTTATGTGCAGTTTTAACTATTTATCAGTCACTATTCTTGCATTCACTAAATTAATTAACAGTTAAGAATGTGATTCTGCTCTTTATCTTTCCCTCCTCTCCCACTAATGTTTGTCATCTCATGTCTCTTCTTCCCTCCATGCTTTCTCTCCAACCTATCTGACTGTCAAATATACAGTGAACATGCTGGTTTGCAGAACTTTTTCAATTCAATGTCCCTCACCTCATGTGTGTACACAATGACAATTTCAAATTAGTCTTGAATGTGTTTTCAAGAAGAATACAACTTGAGTACTGAACTTATAAGAAAATGATGACTGGCACAGTTAGGAATACTATACTAATGTAATTCATTGGAACTACTTGTGTAGACCTGATTTGAAGATATTTAAGGATACTAACATGAAGTTCTTTACAGAAATTCAAGGTTCGCAGTGGATGTATGCTGCTGCCTGTGGTGATCTACTGACCTTTTCTCTCACACCACCATGAGGTTAGAATTTGTGGTTCTCAGTGAAAAATTTCCCCCCAATTTTTTCCCAAAATATTAGATTGCTAAATTTAGTAGACATTCACTTTTGCCTTCAGATGAATTTGAATAACTTTGGTGACGTCTACACCTTTCCTCTGGCATCAACATCATGTCAAATCTTTCATATGCTGAACACATTGGTTTATGACCTCATACCTGCTATGATACTCCCACTGGACACACCTGTACTCCCTCACAGAGCTGCTACCATGTATGTAGACTCTTTTTGTTCTCATTGTTTATGTTGCCTCAATTAGAAAAGGAGTGAAATACTACACCACTCCAAAGTAAGTTCGCACCAAGCAGAGTGGTTGTTACTAGATTAAAGAGTACATGGTCAGAAGGAGGTAGGACACAGTCACCTGTACATTACAAAGTGAACAACACTGACCTTCAGCGTGCTCATTAACAGCTCACAAATGTGTAGCCCTGTGTCTCGCTGACAGGCAGGAACACATACAAACTGGCAGTAAGCGCTAATGAATCGAACTATCCAGGGTGTTAACGACTGAATTATGGTGCGACATGAAAACAGAGAAACTTCTGTAGCTCTGGGGCCTGTTCTCGGCCTGTACTCCGCTACTGTTGAAGCCACGAGGCTGTCATTACTTTGGTGATAATTATGTGTTGTTGCCCATTTTAGATTGAAAGCAGTCATCCCCACTCTTTTAGTATTGTCCAAAGGCATTATGGAAAATAAAGGAAATCACTGACTGAAGTAGATGAGGCAGGGAATAAAAAGATAAAATTCCATTCCAACACTAAAGTAGCTCCCAAAAATAACTGGGCATCACATATGATATTATAAAAGACTGTTAGTGTCTTGAGAGAGGTGAGAAATGGGAAACAACACTGAGAGAAATATGTCCTCCGCTCAGAGCCTGTTTTTCACCAAATGAACTAAGTAAATACTGAGCTATCCAGGACACGAGACTGTCAATATTGACACATCAGCCCACCATGCGGTTGGCATGGAATGCGGGATAAATCTGCAGCTAACCCCTCTAACCAGATTTAGACAAACCAGGACATTTCATTCTGATTACGCCCTTGGCTGTTGGCTGTTTAGATGATGCGGCTGAAGATGTTGCTGATAATCCAATTCGGTCATGAGATCCTGAAATGTCATCAATTACGGCTTGATATACAGATCCTTGACATAAACAGAGCCGTCTGCCCGGAGCACTGGGGGAAAGGATACTGAAGTGAGCTGAACACGTTTCCAGGAAGAGGACGACTGAAATTTAATTAAGAGACGTTCAACAAATAATTATCTACAGTATTTCGATCCTCTCCGAATGTATATAAACTTCAAAGGCATGACTCACTAGAAATATGTAATTAATAGACTTAATTTACTGCTCATTCAAATTCTCCATCAGCTTCACCACTAAAATAAGACCATGACAAATTCTGTCAACATGCTCTACCAATAAGTCACAGTGAGAAGTGATTTGTATTACTCAAAAAAAAAAAAGAAAAAGAACTTTGCCTCTTCCAAAACAAGTGAGGTAAAAACCACAAGTTCTGTCTTCCAGGTGCAGCGAGACTGACAAAAATGTGTATGACATGAGGTAAACCGCAGCGTTTCAGTGTGAGAGACTGGCAAGGCGAAGGTTTACACTGGATTCCAACAATGAAAACAGGCTTTAAAAAAGAAAGCGACAGGAAGCAGGGTGGCAGCACCACAGCAGGATCTCACTTTCACTGGACTGCTCTACAACTTTTCCGGCATTTTCCCAGCTTATAGTATCTTACAATAACTGAATACAAAACAATTTCCTCTTACCTATAAATAACACAGTATCTATTAGTGAACTGGTCGCTGTTGTAATCAGTATCTTTATAGTAATAATGGAACTTAATGACTCTGTGTATGTGAAGGAGGCACTAGTGGTGACAAAGCCACAGAGGATTATCATATGACAGAGCGTTTTAGTGTCTTTTAGCATTTATCTCTTGCATCTTTGACAGCTGTTTCCAGCAAGAAAAGAGTTGATGAACTCACTGTTTGCTACTCACTCACATAAACAGCAGGCATGAACATAGTGGTGCTGCTGAAGAGATGTAAATTTTCATTTTGGTGGAAACAAATAGAACCAGGAGATTGAACACTGGACTGTTTGCGATCATGTTTGCCATATCAACCTAAAAATTTGGCAATATGTCACTGCTGTTCACAGCTCATTTCTGGTTTACAAAGCCAAGTCAGGTTTTGTATTTCCAAAAAAGAAACAAAGAGAAATGAGGCAAAGAAAGGCAAACAAGCAATTGTATCCTATCTAACCTCATTGCTTTAGAAAAGAAAGTAGATACGTAATGTGACACCAGCTATCATAAGATGCCTGGAATAGACAAACAGTGTTTTTGGCCACACAGCATGTCTGTAAACTGGAACTCATACCAAACGGTAAAGCCACATCCACCAATTCCTTCAAGCTCTTTTCCTGCCTGATCCTGTTTAAACTATTATAGATAATTAGTCCTTGAACATCATAAAGTAAAATTAAATTTGAGCACCACAAAACAAAATAAAAATCTTTATAAGCCAGTTATTCACCTGATTTTTCCTTGTAACTTCTCAAAGGTTAAAGAGAGGAAAACTTACAATGTGCAACAACAGTGACGCTAAAGACCACATTGATTACACTTGTGCACCTGGAAGTGAGATATTTACTATGACAGTCAAGTTGAACCTTCCCATTTCAGTCAGCCAGGGCTCCACCAAATACCTGGACGAGTCGCCATGCCAACAACACTGTGTCCCAAAATCCTTTGCAACAGGCAAATCAATCTGATCTGCACTCACAGAAACACATTCTTTAATCCCAGTAATAACCCAAAGCTCCACACCTAACATAGGATTTCCACCTGAGTGTTTAATGGAGATGTTCCTGCCAGCAGTGAAATGCGTAGTCCAGTTCACAACAGCCGTGCCAGCACTTTAAACAGGAAGCTCGTAAACATTAGCAGAAAACCTGAGAAATTAATCATTTAAAGGTTCTTAACAATAAATGTACTGAGGTAACTCATGGTGTGACGCAAAATTGAATATCAAGAACCCCATATTCACTGACTTTATTATTTATATAAAAAAGCCAGGATACAAACATATTTTCTTTAAGGGAGGTATTCAAATGAAGATGGGTGCCAGGTTATCAAAAAATGTAGCTCATTTTAAATATTTTGTTCCCACATTTAAAAAAGTGGCTATAAAGTTTCATATCAATCAGACCTAGCAGTACAGCATATTGTGGCTCCGCCCTTATGTAAACATGACAGGAGTATTTACTGTGTTTCACTGTTTATGAGCCAACAAGGTCCTACACTTTTATCACCTGATTACCTGCACAGGCTGCTGATGTTAAAAAGCTGCTGCAGCACAAACTGAAAGGCAGACCAGCCACTTAATGTCCCAACACAATTTCCAGCATGATTCAAACACATCCAGCTGTGGTAATGGGGACGCCAATAAAAGTAATTCATCTATTAATCAGCAAATATTTGTACATCAACACTCTTGTTTAGCGCAACATATGGGCATCGTTCCTTTTATGTTCGCAGCCATATTTTAGAAGTGATTGCATTTGGACAACCTGCTGTGACATTGCTATGTGCAGTGTGTGAGCGTGCCTGTGTGTGTGTTGGGAGTTCTGTTTGTGCAAGTGAGCAAATCCCTTTCAATATAAGGCAGTGTTTTCGCAAGCTTAACAATGTAATTAATGTTTTTTTTTTTTCAAAGAAAGGCATGTCTTACAAACTAAAGAGAATTTTACTGAATTATTCCAACAGCTGTTAAGGGAAAAATACACAATAAGTAAGGGAGTATAAAAGCACATCACTCCACTCAACGTATTAATATACTGTACTCTAACCATCTTACTGCATTTACAAAATAATTTTCTCACTTACTGATAACCAGGTGCCACTATGACAGCATGTATCATGATATCGAGGCAGAAAAAGGGGCATCACTTAATATCAGGGATTAAAGCAACGTGGTAACAATTTGGGACATTTCCTAGTCATGGTGCGAAAATATACCTCCAGAAACATGATGTGAGGGCTCATACACCCCCACTCCCACTCAGTTCCTATGACTGAGGGGTCATTTAAAGTGTGTGCTAAGCCATGTTGTCACAGAGCAGCAGTGAACCACGGGCTGTCAGATAGAAAAATGACTACGACCAAGGGAGATCAAACACTGATGGACTGTGGCAGATGCTATAACTTAACACTCCTGAGTTGGTACACAAACAAAGTTAGTCCTTGCCCTGATGAGTCGTGCTCCAGCTTCCTAGTTTCAAACAATGTGAGCTCTCCCACCGTAATCTGGCTCTGGGAAGTAGCAAAGAAGTAGCCAAAAGTAGCAAATGTAATTTCTAGAAATGTTCATCACACATTCCAATCCAAGTTTTTGCAAAATACCTCATGCAGAGTTACTAAAGATGAGGGAAAGTCGCATAGTTGAGAGAGAAAGCCTCGGTGACAGTTGTTTCCTTTGTTTATTGTCTGACATCTGGATTTCATTTCTTGACCAAGTAGCATGTGGATGCTAAATTCTGGATGTCTGAAATTCTTACCAGTAATGCAGCATTGTTATAAATTACAAAAAAAGAGAAAATCTCATTGTGAAATTCCTATATGTGTGTTATCACCAAAATCTAATCATCTGATCAGATTGGGCAAAAAGTGACCTGTTCAACAGAGATTTGTACATTTTACGGAAACTTCTTGAAATACTTTGCACATAGTCTGAGATGGCAATGCCAACACCTTCTGCATATGTTACTGCAGGAGATTAATCCATGTCAAAAGTTAACCATAGACAGAATTTTTATTGAAATACACTATCACTTCAACAATGAAGTAATAAGATTGGATTAAATTAATTGACAGACAGATTAATAATAATAAAATATAAAGATGAAAAACTGATGTATTTACTAGTGCAACAAAAGATATGTACCTGCGTAAGATAAGTATTAGTATCAAATTATCTGCTCATTGTTTTCTCATTTAACAGGTTAATCATTTAGTATATTAACTCTTTATAAGGCAAGTGACTATTTTTGTTAATTTACACAAGTGAAAAATTGGAAACAGAAATAAAGCTTTCTTATGTCCTCCAATAACACTCTAAGGCATTTCAATGAGTGCCCTATAAAGGGTTAAATATAACAAAAGTCTTATTCTGGCCAACCAACAGTCTCAAACCAAAAGATATTCAATTTACTGTCACGTAAGATGATGAGCAAATTCTGACATTTAAGAAGCTGGAACCATCAGATAATTTGTTTGAAAGCTGATTTTAACAATTATCAATGATTCCAATGGTCACAGATTCATTTACTGTCAATCAACTTATCAATTAATTGACTATTACTGGACA
Organism: Centropyge bicolor; assembly: GCA_037975185.1. Taxonomy (NCBI): domain Eukaryota; kingdom Metazoa; phylum Chordata; class Actinopteri; family Pomacanthidae; genus Centropyge; species Centropyge bicolor. The sequence goes on along the minus strand of JBBMOC010000024.1, from coordinate 4,818,444 downwards.
AGACAAAGAGAAATAACTTAATTGTCTAACTGACTTTCTAAGCTTCTATGTGTATATAAACACCAGATCCATGCCTTTTCACCTATACTAGTCATATCAAGACTTCTGCTCTCAAATTTGATGATTATTGCTGGTAACAATAATATGTGCCGAAAATGTTTTCAATCCATAATTTTTGTCACCAATAATTTTCATTTCCTTCTAAACTTTGGAACGTATCATAATTTAGTGGTAATAACTCTCCACATCGTAGTGACTTTGCATATTGCTGAATGAACTCTTAACAGTTGTGAGTCTTTCCAGTGAAACAGGGCTGAGGTGATTCCCCCGGGGTGTTTCACTTTTCTTCACGGTCCTAATAGGAAAAACCCCCTCTGGATTTGTGCTAACTGCAGTGATTGGCAGATAAAACCGAGCCGGTGGCCTAAAATTCACCATGGAAACTGTCAAACAAGCAGACATGTTGTTTAGCCGACCATATATTTGGGTTGGATTTCCAAATACTGGCAGTGTTTTATAGCAAAGACACCGATCCAAAAGTAGCGATCTAAAATCAGAAGGGCAAACACTGGAATATCCCAGGGAATTAAACTGTTGCAAAATGGTTTTATTTCTCCATGCTGGCTTGCTGGATGCATTCAGGTGTGTGTATGTACAGTGCATGCCTTTCTGCTTCGATTTACAATATCTGCTTCCTCCGTGACAGAAATATCATCAGTGTCTGTGCAGGATCTCCCGGCAGGAAATGTGTTAGTCAAGGAGCTGGCGGCAGCGAGTGGATGGCTTTTTGGAATAAGACAGGTTCTAAATAAACTCCAGTCAATTAGATTTTATTGTGTTTGACAAGTTAAACAGCCGCTACGAGACGCTACATGCAAAAACTCATCCAAAAAAATGATCTCACTGCTATTTTTGTTGTACTCTGTCAGAGCCGTTGTGCTCTCTTCGTGTTTTGGTGGCCTAGAGAGATGCGGCAAAAGCCTTGTATGTACAGTATTAGTAGAAGGTCTTACTCACAGCTCCCAGCATGATGCGAACAATCAGCCATCTGAAGGTCCAGATGCAGATGAGGGAGGGGGGGCAGCTGCGGGGGACCTGAGACAGAGTCCACACAGGACACAGGAAAATGGCCAGAAATCCTGTCTCCAACAGCTGACTCTCCCAACCTGGACAAATCATCAGAATATCATTGCTAAAAAAAAAGTGTCTTTAATCAAAGAGACAATGTGCCACAGAAGAGAAAACAATCCTTCATGCTATTAGCTGCACACAGCTCCAGTGCTTAGGTGCTTTAGAGGACAACAAAAAGATGAAAGCTTTAGGAGACAGACATTAGCAGACAGATCTGTTTATAGCTCACACTACAATATGATGTCTTTCATGTCCCTTTATGGTAAGCAGTGATGGACAGGTCGGCTCTGAAACAGCCTCATTTTGTGATTTTGCTTCATCCTAAGGGGAGCATGAATGTATGAACCAAATTTCATGCCGATGCAAAAAACAGATGTTGAGACATTTTACTTAAAACCACAAATGTCAAGTGATTGCCAGAGTCAGTAGGTTTCATCCTCTGCGGACCACGAATGTCTGCATAAGATGACATGTCAATCAATGAGACACATCAGTCTGGACCAAAGTGGTGGACCGACCAACCAACATCGCCATCCCCAGAGCCATGCTGCTAACTTGGCATAAAAAACAAAAATCACACTAAACGTGAATAGAAGAACAGAAACTTTGAAATCTGCAGTTCAATTACAACTGAGCAAACTTCATCTGCTGACGAAGACTATGTTAAATGACTAAAAGCTCCAGAATAATAGACTCTTTGTAAAAAGATTTACATTTAAAAGTGAAATTTAGAGTTTTTGATATTCAAAAAGGGACTGAACAATGTCTGGCATCAGTATTCTAGAGACTAATGCCCCTAACAGAATCAACCCATGGCCTCTGGTTTTCAGTCTAGACTTGGGAACAATTGGAGAAGCTTCGTCTGCAGACTTCGAGCTGCACTGTCAGCTATAGGGTGATCACAGGTCCAAAAGAAAATAGGGAGTGAGGGAGCAAGACAGTGAGAGTGAGAGAAAAAGAAAAAAAAAAAGTTTAAAAAAAAAGAGAAAGAGAAGCCACAAGACCCGACCACAGACATTGGTCTGGCGTCTCTGACTACAAAGTGTCATTAACCAATCACAGAGCTGCCACTGACCTCGCCACTTATCTGGGCCGGAGCCCTACATGCAACCTCCTATTTATACTTTCTTATTTCTTTCCTCTCTGTCCTCCCGCTTTACTATTATGTCCATGACAGTTTACTGGGTTCACCAAGTAAGGAGGCGACGTGCTGCATGTCAGTAAACCTCAACTCTGTCAGTGACTGCGTTTTAACCCAATAACTGGCTATAAACAATTTGTGAAACAATCATGAGAAAGCTGGTAGTGAGACTCAGAAGCATAAGCATTAAAGTAGATTTATGTGCAGTGATTGTACTGTATTATGGTTATGTTCCATGACTCTAGAGCATGCTTCCCAAGGATGATTTTTTTCATTTAAATTCTTTGAGATCAGTTCCCATTAGAATCCAAACTGTGTGCCCATCTCAACCCTCCATACATGAAATAGTAGGATTGGACAGATATCTCTTTCTAAACATCATTCTTCAAGTTTGGTTTGAGGAAGTTAACCACATTAGAATCACAATACACAAACTAAAACTGCATCCAAACCTGAGCGTTTCACATAAATCCCTTGCCTCAAATCCACTTTGTCTATTTGATGTGGAGAAATAAAGGAAGCAGTCCTGGATGTTGTGTTCAGGCTGTAAACTGTAAAGATCTCGGTGAGGGCCGTGAAGTTCACTTACCAAAGGAGTACCTAGAAAGAGAAAAAAAGAAAACAAAAAGGATACAATCATATGTAAAATACGATGCATGTCTTTGAAACTGAGGAACTACATTTTTTTGCCACTCGGGGGCAGCAGAGCAAACTGAAAATACAACTCTGGCATTGTATAGCCTTATAAGGTTGTTTTGGTAAACCAGTCCTCTCAAGACAATTCTCACTTATTTGTGGCAATTAAAGCAACTTATTGTACTGCGTTCAATATCATTTTCTAGCATGTTCAATGTGGACAGATGAATCAGACAAGGGTGCGCTTGGTCACCTTTCACACTGATAGACACGATATCAAAGAAAATCTGGGGGACAGAGGGAACAAGCCTAACGTGCTTTTAACACATCCAGCAGACATACAGACTAAATTAGCCTTCATCTGGAGTTGTATTTCTGTTCAACAGATGATCAGACGTCCAATATTATTCACTCGTAGCTCTGGTTTTTGGTCTCCACCAACTCTTGATAACAACATCTGGCTCTTTAGTTGCTAAATGCTTCACTGATGTTTGTTCACCATCTAATTGTTAACCTTGTCTGCTGTTTGGTGCTGGGTGTACAGTGGGCCAGAAAACCAAAACCATGATCCAAAATGGACTACAAGACCACAAAGATCTGCAAAAACTACAAAGTTGGGTGATAATGCTATGTTGGTTTGGAACTACAACCAATCCGTTTCACATTTGCAGATCGTTTGAAGGGCTTGTGCAACTTTTAAAACAAACTATGATGTGCAGTATAAGAGAGTAAAAGCACAAAAAGGATAGTATAGAACTCAACATTGTAAAAACTGAGTCTGATTGTTTGATTTTGAAAAGTCGTATTATGAAGGTTCTTGTAACACAGTTCATCATTTATATGTAATCCCAGTATTATGCTAGTATTTATGTACTGTATGTGTACATCCCAGACTCACCACAGCTGTCCCACGTTGACCAGGGAGTGGTAAAGCACCCACAGTGTAACCATGATCACCATATTGGCCATTCCCGTCACCAGGACGAACGCAGACAGCGCCATCCCCACAAGGGCAATGGCATCCAGGTTGGCATCCATGTTGCTCCAGTCCAACAGCCAGAGGATGGAGGGCGTGTACGCAAAGGCGGCCATGCCTATCTTTCCCCCCACGTAGCGCTTAACGCTGTTGAGGTAGTTCTTGCAGGGCATGAGGCCGTGCTCGCCGATCAGCTGCTTGTTCTGGTTGTAAGCAACGCTGAACGCCACAACTACAAAAGAGAGGAGACAACAGACGACAAGGGGACAAACACAAACATTATTCAGTGCTCATTTGCTCAATTTACACTTTGTTTGGAATCAAAAATGCCATTAAGGTGCATGATTTATCTTTTGCCTGTACTTTTTAAAAGGTACCACCAGGATGACATTGCAAGTCAATATCCTCGTTAATAGATTTAAACAAGGTCACAGGTGTGTTCACATTTTCTCCACTAAGAAATTAGCTTTATGCACAAACACCCCGGCCACTCCCTGTTTGAACCGCTGCCATCCAGCAAACAGTTCAGGACAATAAGATCCCGCACCAATAGACTGAGGAACAGCTTCCTTCCCAGAGCTGTGGTCTCCATCAGACCCCTTCCTGCCCAACAACAGAACAGACTAAAGGAACCATGAGCACACATACACAAACGACATAGACACAGCCAACACAGAGACGACATAAGACTAAGCATCTATTAATATCTACAACATTCACCTCTGTAAATGTGTAAATGCGCAATTCTATTTTTTACTTTACTCTTACTAATTTTTTTTTTTTTTACTGAATATTGTTGTTATTATTGTTTTCTGGTACTTTTTTTGTTTACTTCTGTTTTAACTACACAGAAAGAATCCATGTAAAATGTTATTGTATCCGAGTATAATGACAATAAAGATTTTTCATTCAAAATGCTTACTAATCTAACCAGTAAAACATACTTGCATGTACTGTTCTCAACTACAACTTGGAAGACCATGCACCGCCACCTGAAATAATCATAAGGAAATGTAATCATAATCATAACTAATCTTAACAAATTACCATTATTATTATTATTATGACTAGTTCTCCATGTGGTTTCCTGGTGGTGTGGTGTGACTCCATGTCTACAACCTTGACAGAGGTGCATGAAAAATGAAAGCAACACCAGTGAGAATTGAGTGATATACAGTATCAGTGCAGGGCAGGTCGTTGAACTCATCTATGCATCTAATCTGCTGTTCACATAGTACATAATTTACATGGTCACAGTGCAGTCTGCAGCACACTTGGACACACTTACACATTGTTTTGTATACAAAAAAGGGAACAGTATAATGTATTACACTTGCCGAAATTACAAGGGGAGGCAAATGATTAAGAATTCATCGTTTACAGTGTGTCAAAAAGTTTATGAAGTTACCCAGAATTCAACAACTCCAAGAGTCAGTGATTTCTCAAGGGAGTCTGGGGCTGATTCGCCTCCACCTCAGATTACTCAGGCGCAGGTTTTGCTCTGAAGAACAGACATCAGATCTCAATGTACTCAAAATAACAGGTGAAAACGCAAAGACTGGATGGTTTATTATCCGGATAACTTATCCGGGTCCAGATCCAGGTGTAAATGTGGCGTAAAAGTCGACGTGCTTACAGTAAATAAAGGCGACGGAGCGCAGCAGCACGATACGAGTGAGCCAGTAAGTCCCGGTCTGTAGCGACTGAGGTGTCTTTTCTTTCTCCGAGTCTCTGCTGGGCTCTGCTCCATGGTCCTCACTGCTGTCGGCAGATTTAGTCTCTGTCTTACTGCTGTCCACACGTCTTTTCCTCACAGTGCCGCCTAAACTTTCACTGGCGGCCGCCATGTTCACGAGACTTCGCGGTCACGTGACTGAACAGCCACAGAAGCGCATTATTATCAATAATAATATATTTTTTATATTTTTTATTTTAGAATTCGAAAAATAATTGAATAAATACATTTAAATAAATAAATAAATAATAATAGTGATAATAATAATAAAAGATGTGGATTTGAGCAGGACTTCATACTGCTTGCAAAGATTTCAAACATACTTATATATAAAAATAATATCTTTATTTGTACATTAAATACATAAAATTAACTGCAAATAAAATAGAGCATAGAAATGAAAATAAATAAACCACATAATAATAATAATATGAAGAAGAAGAGAAGCAAATAGATGAATAACAAAAAGGGGAAAATCTCAACATTTATTAAAGGTTTTGAGCATCTTCCAGCATTTTTATCATGATATGTATTATTTTGCAATGAAAACAGTGTTGTGTGGTTTGGGTTAACTGTTTCTGAAAATGTGAACAGAGTTTCAGAAATTCTGCTCAACCACTTGAGAAAAACTGTAATAAGATGTATCATATCATGACAGCATTATGTTTGACCTTTGCACAACAGTCATCAGGCTTGTTTGAGTTGATTAAAGTTGAAATTCAAATCTGCATTTTATGAGTTAGACGTTGCTATGAAAACTGCACAGACAGACACACTGGCACACTGAGGAGAGAAATAAAGAATTGCAGAGAAAAAAAAATCTTGGAGAGAGACAGTAGTTTTGAAAGACAGTCATAACATCAATGCAAATGAACTGCAAGCTTCTAGGAGGGTTAAAGTTGTTTAACACCCAAATCCAATGTTGAAACGGTAAAATGTACTGTACTGTAGAGGCATTTTTCCATTTGCTGTTCAATAAAGCGATGGTTACCCATGGTATTCTGGCATTAATGAATGGTATACACCTACTAAAATTACTTCACACTGACTTATGACAAAAAAGACCAAGAGGAGTAAACATGAGGACATGTCGACTGATAGGCAACTTAATTACTGGACAGTTCAATAATTAAATGTGTGTCAAAAAGAGTTCACTAAGACATATCTGAGTATGACCATTATTAGTCAAGACCTATTGAAACTGGACATCATTTGATGACAGAAAATGATCCACAGTTGAGAAGAGGGAAAGGCTAGATAGAGATATGTGGTGTCACATCAATACATAAGAAGTTCTTTGAATGACTAAAAATGAGATTGCCCCTTGATAATTTGTAAAAAAACATTTGTTTGTTCTAGAAAATTACCAGTGATGGTAAAAAATCTGATCACCACAGGCCTGAGGTTATCAGACTGAACGAGAAACAGAACAAGACACCTTTGTGTGAAGAGACACGCATAAACAAGATGAAAGAGGAGTTGGACATGGAAAGGCAGAGAATGACCAGAGAGAGAGAGGCCTTTCAAAAAGAGTGTGCTCAAATGGCTGAGACGAGGAGCACTTTCCAGCTAGAGAAGGAGTACATAGCAAATGAAAGAAAAGCCTTCAAGAAAGAACTCAAGGCAAAACAGAGGAGAAGAAAGGCTTTTAACGCAGAACAAAATGCTACGTGTGAGGAGAGGAAGGCCTTCAAGATAGAAAAGAAAGAGATGGCCATAACCAGAGAGGCCTTCGTTCAAGAAAAGTCACACATGTACGAAATGAGGGAGGCTTTCCAGCTGGAGAAAGACAGCATGAAAAAAGAAAAAGAAGCCTTTGACAAAGAATGTAGAATACAGCATATGAAACAGGATGCTTTTGATGTTGAAAGTGATGCCATGATTGTTGACAAAGAGGTGTTCGAGATAGAAAGGAAAGAGATGGCCATAATGAGGAAGGCCTACATTCAAGAAAAGACAGGCATCCAGAGAATGAGAGATGCTTTCCAGCTGGAGAAAGAGAACATCGAAAATGAAAGAAAAGCCTTCAGGAAAGAACTCAAGGCAAAAAATAGGAGAAGAAGTATGTGCACATTTAATTTCTGCTGATTTACATTTACATTGGAAGCACAAAAGTCTGTCAGTAGACTATCCTTCAACCAGTTTTTAAAAAGGTCAATATGATGAATAACAGTGTTTATTAGTTGAAATCTGAAAATAATTGTAATTTTAGCTGTTAATCAGAGGTCAGCATCCACATTTTTCATTTGCTTTGCTGGATGTGAGATCAGTGTCATTGCTAAAGAACATGAAGTCACTCTTTAGTTATAAAATCTGGTCTGGAAGAAGAAGAAGAAGAAGAAGAAGAAGAAAAAGAACAACAGCAGAGGCAAAGACAGACAAATAACTCAAAGGGAAAAACTTGGTCAATGGTCAAACAGGTATTCAAGTATTTGTATCAAATCTGAAGAAACACTCATCACAGAACACAGGAGGGCTTCTTTGTGAGTGTATTATTACTTACATCATATTAATGGATTGCTATGCATTAATGTGTAAGCAGCATCTTAATGTTGCACTTTGTCAAGGTGGAGCTAATTTGAACTGTTTATTTATACTGGTTAGTTCAGTGTGTAACAATATATGATACACACTGTATGTAAAGCTCAACCTTTGTATATTAAAAGTTAAAAATTGTCATTAGTGTCAGATAAATCTAGCATGTAGGAGTGGAAAGCACACCATTTGTCTCTAAGCATGACGTAGAAGTGTACTGAAATTGAAACAGTGACGTGAACTAATTGAAATTGAAACAGTGAAGTGTATGTCCTAAAAAGGATAAAATTGAAACAGTCCTGTAGTGAAGGGACCAGGTATATGCTCAGCCTGTGCTCTAGTTTGATGTTTAACGCTAAGTTCACATTGGTGTTTAGGCCAGAACACCACTTAAGGCCAGCATTGCCAGAGTAAGAAATGAAGAGCCCAGTGATGGTCAAACAGGTTGTTTACTTGTCTGGTTTGGTAACATCTACAGGTCTTATCTCTGGATGTGGTTTTCTATTCAGAGAGAAATAACAAATACAACAAATGAAATAATGCATGTGTACATAAGTTCCACCCATATGCAGGATATGCACAGCTTACCAAACGTAATAAATAATAATCAGGTGCGATACAAATACAACTAAATATCTCCTAAACTCTAGCCATAATAAACAAAGGGAAAACTTGTACTACTACAGTTACATTCCTATCCTATTCAAACTATAACATCATCGCAAACACTTATTACAATATATCTGAATGCTTATCAGCACGGTGTCAAGTCAATGCCACCGCTCACGTAGCCCTTCCTGTAGTTCTCACTACTAAACCGACAGGATGCTTTTATTGTGAAAAACCGAAAAGCGCGCAATGCCCGTCATGTAGTGGAGTTAGCGCAGCCTTAATTAGCGCATAATTAATATACTTTGCAACAGCCCATTGTATTTCTATGCAAACACAGACTTCTTAACAGCAGTGACAACAGGTAATACAATAGAAAAAAACATCTATTGAAGTCAACATATTTCTGATATGCTGAATCAGGTGAGTAGAAAGTCATAGCTAGCATGCATGAAACGGGATCTAATTAACATAATCGTCCCATAAATGAACTCCGCATTTTCACTTGCATTTCCCATCAGAAGTCCTCTACAATTTTCATTCACGCACAATCACTTAGAAAGTAATAAAGTTCTCCACAGTAAACCTGTCGCCTCTCACTTGATTGATTCTCATGCACACAGACGCTAATGTATGACGTCAGGAAGGTGGGAGTGGCTACCCATATAACAACAGTGAATAAATGGAACCCTGAACAACACATTAAATAGTGACACCATAACTCAATTATCATTAACACTGGAACTTTGGGGGCTTTTCTACAAGTCCAGTAAATCTGATCATAAGCATTATCAGTGATTGCAAATGCACATCATATGATGGATAACATGATTCACATTTGAGAAGATTGCCAGATTGTGCCCTTGATCATTTATAAGAAACTTTTTTTTTTCTGGGTTGTTTAATGATGAAGCCTATGGACGTAGAAAGTACAGTATTTCTCTCTGGAAATCCAATGAAATAGATATAAATGTGTCCTAAAAGAGCATAAAATTTAAAGCTATTCAAGTAAAGTATTTAAATTTCTGCCTCTGAATTTGGATAAATCAGATCCAGTCAAGGTCTAACCTTTATTGCAGACTACTATCAAAACATCATGTCACAGTTTTGCACTTAGCTGTTAGTTCAGCCTTTGGTTTTGTTCTGTCTTAGTTTTGTCTTTGTTCTGTGTCTTAGTTTTCTGCCTGTGTTTTGTTATAGTTCTTTCTGTGTAGCCCTGTCATGTTGTTGTCCTTGTCATATGTAATGTTTAGTTCTGTCAGTTCTAGTTCTGTGTTCTGGTTTCTGTTCTGTCCATCTTATTCTATGTCCAGTGTCTGTCTCAGTATCATGTCAATTACCAGCCACACCCACCTCATCATGTCACCTGTGTTTTCTGTTCAAGTTAATCACCTCTTGCACACTATATAAGTCTGTTGTTGTCTCTTTGTTTTTGTCAGATCGTCTTTTCACGTTACGCTTCACGTTTGAGATCACGTTCCCGTCCATGTCGATGTCCATGTGTTCCCATGCCAAGTCATGCCTGTTTTCTGATTTTGTCGTACCATGCCGTGAGTTTTGTTGAGTACTTTATTTATTTTCATTAAAGACTTTTTGAGCACTGATCCGTGTGATGCGCCTGAGTCCAGAAACCCCCGCCTTGACACATCATAACTTAATTTTTAAATTCTAAATGCAATATTGACCACTAATAATTATCAGCCTCCTCCTGCCTCGTTGTGCCAAACAAGGAGGAACTCCTAACCTCGCAAAGGCCAATAGGACACGAGGGGTGGAGAGATGAAGTTTCTGAGAAGAGTTAAAGTGGTAAAAAGAAAACAGAGACTCTTCAAACTTTGCCTGCCTGTGGAGGAGTGTGTGGAAAGAAATGGCAAGTTTAAGACAAGAGGTTTGGGATTTTACTTGACGTCAGGGTGAAGCAGTGTTCCTGCAGACTCGTGCGTAATTACGCACTTGGAGACGTCTTTGGGAATCCTGTGCCATCCAGCAACCTTTGACAATCTCAGCATGACAGAGGAGAGCAAGTCCTTGTCAGACCATCCCCGCAGTCCAGCAGGCAGCGACAGCTCCATGTCCCAGCATGGGTCCGATTCAGAGTCCCCGGCCTCTCCGGCGGGGTCGGACGCGCAGGAGGCGGCGCGCCGGCCGGGGATGACGCACGAAGCGGGGAGCGGCGTGGAGGACGATCGCTTCCCCGCCTGCATCCGAGACGCGGTGTCCCAGGTGCTGAAAGGCTACGACTGGTCGCTGGTGCCGATGCCCTCTCAGGGGGAGAGAGGCCTGAAGAGCAAGCCACACGTGAAGCGGCCGATGAACGCGTTCATGGTGTGGGCGCAGGCGGCGCGCAAGAAGCTGGCGGACCAGTATCCTCATCTGCACAACGCCGAGCTCAGCAAGACGCTGGGCAAGCTGTGGAGGTGGGTGAGCCCAGGTGGAGAGCCCCAGCTGATGACAGACGAGCTGGTGTTTGTGCATGCAACTAAACCTGAAGAGAACCACAGACATTGCTTCCAAGCCAAAAGTGATTTTCGTGCCAAAATGACAGTTTTATCTATGTACAACTTTATCAGCTAGAATGATAAACTGACAATCAATGCAACAGTATTACTGATGTTATTAAGTATCATAATTATGACAATTATTTTTTTTGGTATTAATACAAGTTAAAATATGGCAGGGAAAGTAGTTCCAAAGTGTAAAAAGTGATACAGTATTAGAAGACATAGACTGTAAATAGTGTTTTTTTCCTCCATGAGCAATATATAAAAAAAATATTACATAAGAGGCCAAATTAAATAATTAGCCTAACTTTTATATTCTCAGCTCACTGGTTCACTGTGCATCCACAACTGGTCAGTTTCCGCAGCCTATGGTGGAGGAAGTATTTGGATAAGTAAAAGTCAAATTACTGCAAGATAAAAATACTCAATTACAGGTAAACATCCTGCACTGACAGTGTCGTTAAAAGCATGTGAGTATTATTACCAACATGTACTTAAGTAACAGTAATTATTCAGTAAATAGCCCCTCTGCTATTTATGATTGCTCCATTTTTTGTTAATGGAGGAGTAGTAGTTAAACTGTAGATTTGAGTCACATAATTACATAAATTTAATCTTAACCAGGGTTTGGAGCTGTTTCACCATAAATGCATCCATGACTCTCTGGCGACTGGTGCCCTTATGATTTCTCGCCCCTGCCCCTCAGGTGGCCTGAGTCAGCCACTGCGCACAAGTAGTTTTCCTGGCCAAATTCCCAAATTGTGGAGCCAGAAGATCTCATGAGCAGCACACTTTTCTGGAAAACATTGACCTTCAGCTGCTATGGCCATGGCTGGAGTAAAGGAAAGAGATGTCCTGACTTCCAAAATCCGATGGATGCTCTAGAAGTCTTGAGTTTGTCCAGAAATAGAGCCCCTTAAGCTGAGGGAGTCACCACATCTGTCCATCTTTGCTCAACCTCAGAGCAGAGTGTGGTGTGCACTTACTTGTGCTGCAGTGACCACAAGCCAGAGACTGTGATTTGTGACTACAGTGCTGACTAATTTGGGTTTGGTAGGTGTCAGTCTATGAGAAGATACAGTAGCCTGTATGAAAGATAGTATAGTATAAACATGAAATACAGTACAGCTTACTCTTAATTTATTTATATGAATGAATTTTGGACATTTCTAAATGATTTAAAACATTTCGTAAAAGACAAAGATCTATTTCTTGTGGGCTTGTGACTTGGCTTTAATCTGTGTCATATGTAGGAAGGTTTGATAAAACACTCATGCATTAAAGGGTGAAAAAATGCAGCAGCTGCAAATAGTACAAGTGCACAAGATGTCACTCAGTGAAGTCATATGAATGATTCTAATTGGTCACTTCATGTCTGGTATTTTGGAGACAGCTAACTCTTCAGTAGCAGAACATATGGGAACACAGGTATACATTTTGGAATGATCATAATATCTATCCAGTGTACTTGTTGATATTCAAAAGGTCCTTCATTGATCCAATAACTCCTTCCTCTCTTCCTCAGACTTCTCTCCGAAACAGAGAAGCGTCCCTTCATCGAGGAGGCCGAGAGGCTGAGACTGCAGCACAAAAAAGACTACCCAGACTACAAGTACCAGCCTCGGAGACGTAAGAGCACCAAACTGGGACAGGGGGACTGCAGACCCGGACTGGTCCACCAGCAGCAGCACCATCAGCAGGGCTTGTATAAGACAGAACCAGGGGTGGCCAGGCTGGCTGGTGCAGGAGAAGTGCACCATCATTACCATCCAGACAAGACAGGTGAGATGACTGATGCCATCTGGAACATTTAAGTTTAATTCAGTTTTTTATAAGAGCTTCAGCATGGAAATATTGAATTCTTGGTTTTGGTTGCCAGGTCAGTCTCATGGACCTCCAACACCTCCCACTACCCCTAAAACCGACCTTCACATGGTGAACAAACACGAGGGCCTCCGGCCTCTGGACAGCAGCGCCGGCTCCGTTCCTCAGACCTGCCGTCAGAACATTGACTTCAGCAACGTGGACATCTCAGAGCTCAGCACTGACGTCATCAGCACCATGGATGGATTCGACGTCCACGAGTTCGACCAGTACCTCCCTCCCAACAGCCACGGCACCTCAGTTCTAACTCCACCAGATACCAGCCATGGACATAACAACCCTTCTGGATCCTTCATCCTACCCAGCATCCACTCTCACTCCCACAGCGTTCCCACTTGGACGCCCAAATGTGGGACTTCTACTGGAATGTCACCATCCTCTGTCAGCCGCGACGTGCATGGGCTCCAAGAGGATGCCAGCCAAAAACCTCAGATCAAAACTGAGCAGATGAGCCCAGGTCACTACAGCAGCTCCTGCACTTCCACTCCACCACCGCCACAACCTGAATACACCTCCCTCGGTTCGGGCGTCTGCCCTTCCTCCACTTCCTCTTCATCCTCCACCAACCAATCTGACTACACTGACCTTCAAAGCTCCGGTTTCTACAGTGCTTTCTCTGGTTACCCTGCCCACCTGTATCAGTACCCGTACTTTCACTCCTCTCGCAGGCCTTATGCCACGCCACTTATCAACAGCCTGGCTTTGGCACCTCCTCCACACAGTCCTCCCTCTGGCTGGGAGCAGCCTATCTACACCACACTCAGCAGACCTTGAAGAGGAGGAAACCCCCCAAACGTTTGTCCATATGGACGAAAATTGGACTACTCAGATTTGAACAGAACATGCTGTAATGACTTATAAGACAAGACAATGCTTGGAGATTTGATAACTCCTATTTTTTTTTTTTTTTTGTACCAGCATGGATTTCTAAAGGACAGTACTGATATCTGCTGGCCAAAGCTTCAAATGTCTAATGTTGTGCATCAATATCTTGTTACATTTGTTCATTTTCATGAAAAAAAAAAGTTCTGAAGATTAACAAAGATTCAGTGTTTTGACTCTTTTCTAAGAATGACATTTAAACCTGCATTGGACACTAAAATGTTCCATTAAAACTTCACACCAGTGAAATGTTGGTATGCGAGTAGCACCTATTTAAAACAGGGAGTTTCAGGTTTAATAGCAGTTTTTCCACTCTTAATCTGGCCGAAGGAAAGAGTTTCTTTACCTTCACCTTCACAGTGATGGGGTACACGGTAGACGGTGTTATGATTACAACTGAAGGCATTGAATTTCTTTCCTTTCATAAAGCGGAGTCTAGATTTTGCATTATTCTTTTAGCCTGCAAGAAAGGAGGGTCACAGGGTCGTGATCATAGAGAATTTCATCTCTGCCAAACAAGCAATAAGAATGAAAATACAAGGCCTGCTCAACCTGAGGGGACAAAATGTTTCCCATAAAAAAAAAGATTGTGGCTGCAGGAAAACACTTTTTGCTGAGAGTTAGATGAGTTCAAATCTAACAAAAACCACTGTCCAGCTAATAAAGTTTGAAGTCTTATGGCCTGCTGTTGGAAAGAGAGGATCAACCAAAACATTAATGTTGCGGCCAGACAGCTAAACAATGAGCTGGAACCCTTGAGGGATTCATGTGATAATTCTCTGCAGGTTCATCACTCCCAACCCCTTTCATGCTTGTTCTCACATTGTCATTTGATACGCTGTTAATATCAAAATATGGATTATAGTGATTCCAGCACACTGACATGTTCAGTGACATGGTTATCTTGGTTATCTCTTGGCCGGACATAGTGACTTCCTTGAGTCTTTATACGAATTAAACAAGATATAAGATGCTCATCAGTGAATTTGAGAGGTGCTACTTGGCACATTAATTCCCTTTTGTACGAGCCAGCGCTGTTGCCCTTGTTCCAGTTTTTATACTAGCAAATCAAAACCACCTCCTGGCTGAAACTTCATCCTTAATGGAGAGATATGAGAGTGGTTTCACTCTTCTCATCTAACTCAGGGCAAAGAAGCAAAATATATTTCCCAAAAAGTCAAACTACTCCAAATTTTGTATTTACATAAATCTGAGTCCTCTCTGAGTGTCAAATGAAACTCATATACACCCCCCTTGAGCATTCTATCAGCTTGCAGCTATTATGAGATTTAATGTTCAAAATATACAGTATTATTTCCATATCTAGGCGAACTGCCATCTGAATGTCCCTTACTGAGATGATATGTTTGACCATCCCAGTTATTTCACAACACATTCATCTTTCTTACACATTCAGGTCAAACACGGTGCAAGTGTAGAATAATATATAAACTGTAGATCACAACATTAGAGGGCACTGAAACAGAGGAATGTCAGGGTCAGAGTCACAGCACTCAGCAGACACAATAGATTCAAATCTGATATCACTGAGGACCATTTTCTCCCTTGGCCGGACTTGCTCTTACTGCTGCTATATTTCCAGTTTGTTTCCAGTCCAACAGCTGCTCCTGCTGGGTTTCCTGTAAGGAGATTAGCTAATTTCACAGTCCCAGCTCTGGCTGGAGTGTCGGCTTCAGGGCCTGATGGACAGGACAGCTGGATTGGGTTTTCCAGGCACTGTAAATATCTGCAAGAAATGCTCCGTTGACTTATGACACAGAAAAAGGCTTTGACTTATTGAGTCCAACTTTAATGTGTTTTTTAATGATCTAAAGGCTTTAAAGAGTTTTAAACAAGTCCTGCACACAAAGAATGCTGTAAATGCATAAGAACTTGTAATCCCCAAATGGTTGGAACCTGAAAACAACCAAAGAAGATATTATTCCTTTAAAATGAAGGCCAAACTTCTATGTACTGAAGCAGCAGCTTTGCCATCAATAAATGTTTCCTACACGTGCCAACACCTCACTGACCATATTATCTTTAGGACAAACACGGTGGCTTCTTAGCCAAGGTCCCGCCCGCCGTTAAACACTTCCTGTGTGGGTACGACCCACCCGCTGCAGCTCAGTGGCTCACTGTCTGAGTAGTTTGACATGACAACCCGTTTGCCAACGACAACAAGACGGCCAGACAGAAGCAACATTGATTTACCCATAATTCCGTACGGCCCTGGAGCCAGTGAGCGTATGTGAAAGTTTGTGTAAGAGTGGCGAGATCATCAGGTGACATTTACACCGCCAGACCAGCTCACACCATGTCCTGCTGTGGTTGTGCAACTCGACACATGATGATCTCCTCTTAGAAGTGACTGATGAGCGCCATCTGCTGTAATATGAAATAAGTGAACAGAATGAGGCCTCTACAAATAGGAAAATATTAGAGCAGTGCCACCTTCTCATACAGATGGGCCACCGTGATGGGCCACTCTCAATGAACACCATTTCTCCAAAATACACTTCCTCATTTGGTGCTGTGATGATGGAGTTGAATAGCCCTATCTCACATGTTACTCCTAATGTGTTTGGTGGGTTTAGAGTCACATTGTTTTCACTGTCATTAAAAGCTTCAGTGACACCTTTTGTTTTGCATGGATGGATTTTTACTGAGAGTTTGATGAGAGGATCAATCCCACTCCCATGTCCAATGTACCAGAAGGTTATCAGTTTACTGTAGCATAAATATATACCTACCAACACCTCTTAGGCTCACTAATGAACACAGATCTTGTTTCTTTAATCTGTAAACAAGTAGAAATGTAAAAATGAAGAGGTTTGTCCCTAAGCTTCTAGTCTTCATGCACAACCATGCTCATTGCCTTATTTCCACATTAAAGTCAGTTTACACATATTTGTGAGTGCTACTGCATATGTGCCACAAAGTTGTAGGCCACAAAGACAGAGGCTCCAGATTGAGCAGCATGAAATCTGATAAACTGCCTCTAGTGATGTCACTTGAGTCAGCATCAGCTAAAAGTCTGAATATGAAATCAATCTGGGGGTGTGGAGTTAGAAAGAAGTGAGCTCACCAGACCTCTGTTGGCTGTGCTTCATCTCTGCTTAAGCCTAGCAGCTCTGAACACAGCACACCTGAATCTCTGACTGAGACATCAGGTTGAGTTGCATTGTGGGTAATGTAGGCACTAGATTTTACAGAAGGAAGAAAAAAGACAATATATGTGATTCTTCTGAATGGACTTTGATACTTCTTTTTATTGTCAGTCGTGAGTCTGACAATGTTATAGGAGTGCTTTTTCAGTGTAGTATTCTTTTAATGTGCATGAGAGTGGTACTGACTTCCCATCTAACCTCGAACAAGAATGTAATGTGTAGGGTTGGGCATCGAGTATCGAGCATCGATTGAAACCGGGACTAACATTCCGATTCTCCCGGAATCGCTCAAAATTTTAAATTTCTATTCCTAATTTCGATGCCCATTCTGCCGACCGGAACAAGAGTCCGCCGATCACCAACGAAGAAGAAGCCACCGGAAGAGAAACCGCAGAGTAGTGTAGGTGCGTAGCCATGGAAAGTGTGCGGATGATCTGGACTGGATTGTAAAAGTGTTTTTGTTTGCCCGTTAGTGGGAGCTATGCAACGTGTACCTGCAACAGCACCGGACACTAAAGTTGTTTAAAATAAAGCTCTCTTGTGAAAAGTGTACCCATGTGAGAGGAAAATTCTTAACTTACATATTGAGGTTCATAGATTTTATTAAGATACTGTGAGAAATTCAGAGGAAAGTTAATAAGTTTATAGATTTAAAATTCATGGAGAAAGAACTTTTTGACCCTGCCTCTTACAAGAATCGGAATCGAGAATCGTTAGGAACCGGAATCGAAAAGAGGAATCGAAATTGGAATTGGAATTGTTCAAATTCAAACGATGCCCTTGTAATGTGTTTACCAAAATGTCAAGGCAACCTTTTAATTTGCCACTGCTGTAGTGATTTTAATATCTTGATTCTGGTTCAAAGATGACACGTGCCTCTTTGGCACTGGTTCTCAAAGGCAACCTTTTAATTTGCCACTGCCGTAGTGATTTTAATAACTTGATTCTGGTTCAAAGATGACACGTGCCTCTTTGGCACTGGTTCTCAAACTATTTTTTTTCTCAAAAGTTCATGCCTGCTGCCCCACAAATACAGAGAAATGACGAATAAAAAAAGGATCTAAGTTGAAGTTTAATTAACTAAAGGTCAGCATGATAGCACCAGCACACTCTTGTGTATTTATTTTCCCAACATAAATCATATTTGTTCAACTTAGTTTCACTTCTTTTCCCACACCCCTCCCTGCAGTAGCACTACACCCCTCAGTTAAAGATGGGATAACATCTCACTATGTGACAATATGTGATTTCCCTTTAAAAGTGACAAGAGTTCCATCTGCTGGATAGATGGATGTTACTGCACTTTCTTATAGCACTGTCTGTACAGTAAACCTGGTTTAACAGAATAGGAAGTTTTCAGGGGCTTTAAATGATATTTCCATAGTTTATTTCAACTTGGGTTTTTTTTGTAGTGTACCATACCAGAAGTCTGATGGGATGAGAAACACAAGACTCACCTGGGGTTTGGTTAAAATTAACTGAAGGATTCATGTTTTGGGGATGTAAATAGATATACATGCAGTGTTATGTAGCATTGGTCTTCTATACTTTATGTAAAAAAATATTACTAACGATAAGATTAAGGGTCAAATGTATAAAAATAAGACCCAAGCTGTAATAAACTGGAATAATCCTTTAATCCTTGAGTTGCAAAGTGTCATGTTTGTACAGTACTTATTCCTTAAGAAGACACAGATGCACTGAAATGTCTTAAACGCTGAGGACAAATCAAAACACTGCCATTTGATTTCAGGTTCATCTGTATTAATGTTAAGATTCTCATAATGAAACAAACTATCACCGTGATTTAAAGGTCAACACAACAATGTGTCTTTAAAACGAGATGCGGAACCTAAAATAAAACAGTTGTAGAAGTGTTATATAAATTACAATCCTGTCACATTACAATCCTTTAAAGCAGCAATAACTGTCTACGATGACTCAGTATGTTCAACAGTACAAATAAATAAGAGAACAGCTGTCAGATTGAGGTTTTAAAAGAACCCTGTCTGGACGCAGATCAGCCACCTCCAGCTACGTTAACAGCGACGGTGATCACTGAGAGTTTGTGTGTTTTTATGCATATTTGTTGTTAACAGCACTTTGTAGGTTCAGGTTTAAGAGGGTTTCAGTGCCAGAGGTTCGACCTCACAGCGTCCTCAACGAAAACGTCACGATTCCACACACACGGTAAGCCACTGTAATCAAAACTGTACATTCAATAAATTAACAATGCATTGTCTTTGTTAAGCAACCAGTGAAATGACTCTAGATTACATAATTACATTAGATTACAGTTAGAATGAACCATTCACAAGACGAAATTTGGGGGAGGGGTCGTTGCAGGGAAAGGGTCCACATGGCTGAGGAAAGGAAAGATGATAATGTATAGCACAAAGTTGGCAGGCGCAACAGTGATGACATCATCTACCCTTTGGCCTCTGATCACCAACATTTCAAGCCATGATGGGCCTGTAGTCCCATCAGAGTTCAAGTTTTCTACACACAGACAGACCTGAGTCCATCTGTTTTATTCTCTTCTTTTCTCATCCCGGCCCATCCCAAGACCTCCCTCCATCCCCCAAACCCACCCTAAAACCTCCCGCCATGCTCCGTGGTCATACATTGGGATTGTCTCTGATCTGAATGAGACTGGGCCGGTCCGGCTGAGTCGTGGCTTCCTGCAGTCTTCAAGGCTTGTGTTTGAAATGGGCCTCCACTGCAGAGACACAGAAAGAGGACAAACAGGAAATTAGTTCTGATGAGGAAATCTAAAAATCGCTTCAACCAAAATGTGTTTTTTGACTTGTCCACATAGCACTTTTGAAACAAACAGATGTCACAGATGAAATTAAAGGGACCCTGTGTTTGTGTTTCTTGCTTTAAGGCCCAATAATATTAGTTAATATTCATATCCTTCAAAAAAAAATTGCAGAGCTGATTTTTCATAGAATTTGAAACCCTATTCTGGAATTTTTAAATTTGAAACGTATGGAAACATGACACACTAATTCTCCCCCGTTTCTGGCACAATGCTATGAGGCACACTGAACGTCACTGTCTCATATAAATTCACATTAAGTACTTCATTCATGGTTCTGACTATGTTGCTTGTAATTAGGTTGTAGCTGTATTGGAAAACTCAAAGTTAAAAGAGCCTGTTAAGTTTTGTCCAGTGGAGCTAGATGACTGAAAGACAGCATGACGAACTGAACACTCTTCGTGACAGGCCACAGGAGAAGGATCAGTAACTCCTGAGAAGAGGTTTAGAAACTGCTACTTGTTCAGAGAGCAGCTGAAGTGATCACCCAGCTGTCAGTAAAAGTCTGTTAGCAGAGGATGGTTTCGATCCATCGACCTCTGGGTTATGGGTCTTGCACTCTTCATGATATAGGACACAGGTCATGTCTCTTTACTGCTGAGTCACTGTGTCGGTAAAAGTGTGTTAGCAGAGGATGGTTTCGATCCATCGACCTCTGGGTTATGGGCCCAGCACGCTTCCGCTGCGCCACTCTGCTGTCACTCACCCCAGATGGGACTCGAACTCACAATCCCTGTCTTTGGAGGCCAGTGCCTTATCCATTAGTTCACTGGGGCTTCTGTCATGAGAGCTGACGTGCAGTCAGTTCCACTGTAAAGCAACAATATGGGAAGGACAATATGTGGCTTACATAACAATGGCTCCTGATGCTTCTGTGGCAGAGACAGAGAGGAAACAAAATGGAGGAACACAAAGAGGACCGGAGACACATGGAGACCCAGTGAAGCCCTGACAGAACAGAGAACTGGAGCACAACTGTGGTCTGTTGTCCTGAACACCATTTCCTATAAGCCCTTGACTTCCACAGGCGAAACAGAGAAGGAGAGTCCATGTGTGAGTTCAGGGGTGATGGTTGGTTGAGACCC
>JBBMOC010000024.1:4759702-4787443 GCA_037975185.1 Centropyge bicolor | reverse complement strand
AGAGAGGAAACAAAATGGAGGAACACAAAGAGGACCGGAGACACATGGAGACCAAGTGAGGCCCTGACAGAACAGAGAACTGGAGCACAACTGTGGCCTGTTGTCCTGAACACCATTTCCTATAAGCCCTTGACTTCCACAGGCGAAACAGAGAAGGAGAGTCCATGTGTGAGTTAAGGGGTGATGGTTGGTTGAGACCCGGAGTGCCCAGGTTAGTCTTGCACTCTTCATGATATAGGACACAGGATGAGGATCATTATGTCTGGTTACTGCTGAGTCACTGTGTCGGTAAAAGTGCGTTAGCAGAGGATGGTTTCGATCCATCGACCTCTGGGTTATGGGCCCAGCACGCTTCCGCTGCGCCACTCTGCTGTCACTCACCCCAGATGGGACTCGAACCCACAATCTGTGGCCTGAACATCTTTTCCCATAAACCCTTGACATTCACAGGCTGAGTGTCAGTGGACAACAGAGAAGAAGAGTCCAAGTGCAAGTTGAGGGGTCACAGTTGGTTGAGACATGTCTGTAATAAGACCAGGAAGGATAGGAGAAGATGCTGTAATGGTTTGTAGACAGTAGAGATTATAGCTGAAATGTTGCAAAAAAAAGAGCTGGAATTTCTTTGCCCACCCGACGAGAGAGCATCTTTTTGCCAGTACTTTGACAACAGAGCCAGTTGATGACCTGCTCCATGATGCCAGTTGTCCATGGCCACCAATGTTCACGAAGCCAGGTCACTAACAAATGAGTCAGTAAAAGCGTGTTAGCAGAGGATGGTTTCGATCCATCGACCTCTGGGTTATGGGCCCAGCACGCTTCCGCTGCGCCACTCTGCTGTCACTCACCCCAGATGGGACTCGAACCCACAATCCCTGGCTTAGGAGGCCAGTGCCTTATCCATTAGGCCACTGGGGCTTCTGTGATGGGGACTGATCAATGCTGACGACATGCAGTGAGTTCTATTGTAAAGCAACACTATGGGAAGCACAATATGTGGCTTTGTATAACAATGGCTCCTGATGCTGCTGTAGCAGAAACAGAGAGGAAACAAAGCTGGTGTGCAACCTTGTCCTGAACTAATGCTGTTTTCCTGACACCTACAGTAGATGAATGAATTCCTTGGACTGGAAGGTGATGTAAATTTACATTTACAAAACCTGTAAATAGCCCAACCATTGACTAATTACATTACTGGAATCATTCATCATTCCTACAGGATCCTGATAGGGACCAAAACACTGATAGATAAAGAAAGTGACAAACGATAAAGAACAATACAAATTTATAAACTAAGTACTAAGTAAAATCATCTTGCTGTTGTAGACTACCAATTAACACCCTCTTCATTTAAAATTAGAGCTTCTAAAAAACAGAGGGATCGTGGTCTAAAACTCCACAGGGTACCTTTAAGCAAAAAACAAAACAAGAATAAATAACAGTTCCCTTACTGCAAATTATGCAGTCAGTATTCAAATGCTTGTAACTTTCCACACCTGCGTATTCCTGCGGTCTCATTGGTCGATTGATGACCCTCTGGAAGGCTGCTATCCAGTCCCGTTGCTCGGCCTCGGTCTCACAGGCAAACAGGAACTTCCTGTCTGGTGTGACGATGGTGATGCCGTGGTTCCAGTGGTAGCCCTGCGTGGTCGCGGGGAGGCCGGACAGGACGGTGTAGCTGTTCTCCTTACTGCCGATGAAGACCTCGCCGCGGGCGTAGGCATCCTGAGAGACAGTAAGAGAGAGAGAGCAAAGTCCTGTGAACAAACTAATTGATCAGTCAGAACTAAAAGAAAAGTCATGAGGGTGAAGATCTGTTCTTACCAGAGGGTCTTTGAAGTACATGAGTCTCCTGTCATCCATGGTAAACCATCTCTTCTTGAAACCCTCTGTGTGCTGTGGCAGGGCAAGAGAGGTGATTATGAAGGTCAGGCTCGGTCAATATTGAATTCAAGAATGCCTCGGCCACTAAAAGCTTTTTAAAGTGATATTAAAGTGAAATAGAATAAAATAAAGAAAAGCCAATACCTATTGTATTGTTAAGATGCAAAATGATGGATCCCAGTTCCCGTAATTGACTGACTTCCTGGACAAAGTGTCACTTTGTCATGCTCAGATTATGCATATTGCATATTTAAAGAGCGTTTTTTACCTCATAAAATAAAATATCTAAGGGGGTGCGATATCATTAACAGTATAGAAAAAAATGGTTTTGTATTTCTCTCTGACTGATCAGGAACTTGGAGTTTTTTTCTTGTAAATTACCAAATTGCTTTACCTTTCCAGCCCTCAATTACTCAAATTAATATAAGTAATAATAATAATTAATATAAGTATCAAATATAAGTATCAAACTGAGGTGTAACAATATTATTATTCTCGATTTCACTTTAGAGTCGTGATCCAGTGAATCCAACCACAGCACAAACCTTTGGACCCGTTTTCTCCATAAAACCTTCCTTCATGAAGTTTCGGGTCAGTTTGGGCACCAGCTGGAAAAGAAAAAGGAGAATGGCATTAAATGTGATGCATGGAATATTAAAAATAATACTTACTCACATACTGCAAGATGACTGAAGAATGATGTGACAAAAAAAATGTAAAGGTCAAACCCTGAAAGTCATCTATCTTACAGCAGCTGAAAAAAATCAGTCATCCTCACCTCTTCGTCACTTGCTCCAGGGAAGGCCACCTGTAGGTAGTGGAACCTGGCCGCTCTGATAGCATTGAACCAGTCGACCATCTCCTGTTAAAACAAACAAAAAAACACCTTCAGTGACAACATGTCCTGCTGCTATTCACACACTATCTATTCACAGTGTGTCTTTTGGGTTCTGGGTGCATAATGCGGCCTATTTTTTTTCCTCTGATGCCAGTGAAGGTATCTTTCCTACACAGTAAGGTGCAGTCAAAGACTTCAGCGCCGTGTGGATGCTGCAGTGCTGTCGATAACTCCACCACAGAACAAGAGTGACGGTGACACTGAATGAACCCAATGAACTCTCTCTCTCTCTCTCTGTCACAGGCTTCAGTGACACTGCTCAACCAGCAGAGGGAGCAGTGCTATTTCTGTCACTCACTCCCCAGAATGGTTATAAATATCTGTCTCTTTCTTCTCTGGAATCCTCATTTTCTTTCACACATGTGAACACACACACACACACACACACACACACACACACACACACACACACGCTTTAACACTTTTGTTAAAAACAAAAAGAACAGGGGCTAACTTTTCTTCTTTTTTTTTACAGTTCCCATAGTAGTCCTACAATTTCCTAGAAAGCAGATGACAATGAGGATGATGATAATAAAAAGTTTCTGAATTACAAACAGTTCCATTTTCAATTTTCGTCAGTGCACAGCAAGAACATGCAAAAATGTAAAAATGTTCCAACAGGCAAGTATAAAATTGAGCAAATACATATGCACACATACACTCTATCACTTCCTTGTTCTTTCTTGAAAAGCAGAATAAATAAGTGGGTACTTTATGTACTGGCTTGAACATCTGTCTCTATTTCTCTATCATTAGCACTAAATTACGCAGTTGTTTCCAGGAGCCCTTGTAGGAAATTGCATAGAAATTATGAGACCAGTAAAATGTGGCATTAACAAATAATTTCCTAAAGGTTTGCTATTGACCCTGGGAACTAAACAAAATAGAAAACTTTAACCACCTGAAGATAAAACTAAGAATAAAAGATGCATTCAGGAGGAATTTATTATCATGTGAATGAACACTGCCATTTGGTGTCTGGGCTCTGACCTCATCACTCCTCACAAGGAAGCACGAGCAGAGAGTAGGGAGTGACATAATAAATCTACCCCCAGCCCCGCCCCAATGGGGAAGGTATGATGATATCCTAGAGGTAGATGCTGGGGTGGATGCAGGGCTTTTGAAATTCTTTTTGAAAGCAACAGATGCAGCAGAAGTAGCAGAATGTAAAGACTAACAGGTTGCACATGATTCAAGTGGAAGGTCATTATCAGTCAGGGATTCAGCAATATGACTGATCTGCTCTGTGATGCTACCTGGATTCAATTCAAAGTCATTTAATACAGGCAACAGTGTACCACCAAACAGCGTAGCAGTATGTAGTAGGACAGTGATGCATTATTCATTGTGCCGGCTTTGATGTTTGAAATAAATGCCTGTGAGATTTAAATGCTGACTTTCAGCTTTAAAGGCTGATTGAGGTAATGTGGATGTAGGCAGCTTTGAATTAAAGCTCAAAGTCAGCACTTTAGCCTCAGAGCCATTGTGTCAGTGCCAAAACAATGCAAAATGTATCATTATCCAAATAGTTTCTGACGGCAAAATAGCAACTGAAGCCACTGATACTATGAATTAATTGAAAATGACAGAATGATTAACCCTTTCTAGGGCATTCATTGAAATACTTTGAAATTCAAAAATTCAAGCTTAGAGTGTTATTGGAGGACATAAGAAAACCTTATTTCAATTGTAAATTTTGTCGCAATTTTTCACTTGTGTAAAATTGGTACCAAAAAGAGTCACTTGCCCGATAAAGGGTTAAGGGACATTTCTAACTCTGATCATATTAAGTAAAGCAGACAGTATGCATACTATTCTACCAATCCTGTATTAGTGCCCTGTATTACTATGACCTAAGACTCAACAGGGAGCCTATACGAAGCACACTTCTGTACAATAATTCACAAGCGTGCGTTTGTGCAAATAAGTGTTCCACTGCGGACCTTAGCATCACTGTGGTAGACAAAGATGTTCCTTGTGCTGTTGTCTTTCAGGTAGGTGATCTGCAGGCCGCAGGGGTTGCCAATCTTGGCCGGTTGGAAGGTGGCATTGAGGGTCTCAATTTTCATCACCGCTTTGGGATCCCTGGCCTTGTCAGAGAAAGACATTAACAACATACAGGGCATAGTCAAAGCCTCATATTCTTGGGCATCTGCAGCTTTTACCAAAGTGACATTTAGTGACTGTAAACGCCCCCTTTTAAAATCAGCACGTTATCATCTCGCTTACATCCTGCTTGTTGAAGTATTTCAGCGCTCCCTCCCTCTCCGACAGGATGAACTTTCGGCTGAGAAACTGACCGTTGTCTCTTCCTCGTTTCCATAGAAACCCCTCTCTGTACCCTGGGCAGAGAGACAGGAGAAAAAAAAAAGTGTGTGGTTGGGAGGCTGGTATCGAAAAAAACCCATCAGAGCAGATGAGAGATAAAACGGAGGAGGCATTCGTAACAGTAACGGCGAGATGTTGTAACTGTTCGGTGTAAGATGATCCTCCAGTTAAGCAGAAATCAAAGATCATTTCAAATCGCGTTTAGAAGATGAGGAGGAAAAAGGAGGTGGGGGGGGAGAGAGAAAACACAACATCCAAGAGGGAAACAGACAGGAGGTGCAGCATGAGACAGCATAGAGATTTTACTCTCAAACAAAGAATATCCTTCTCCATGTTAATGATATGCTGGTCTATTTATAGTCTTCTTCAGTCTATTATGGTAAAAAGCTCTGCCAACACTGCTTCCTTTTCCCTCTCTTCTCTTCTGGTCATGCTGTGAAGTGTTTCCTTTCTAATCTGGATCTATTTTTTTTGTAGGGAGAATGATGTCTAAGCACAATCAGGTGGCGCTCCTGAGAAGAAGGGACTAATTTACATTTCACTCGTTTGACTGATGATGTTATCCAGTGTTTCATAATGAGAGCTGACTGTAGAATAAACTTACACTGGAAAATGACAAGTGAGGGATGAAAGAGGAGTTAATTAGCACTGAGTGATTAGGTAGAAAATTACAGAAAAAAATACAAAAGCTCAGAGGAAAGAGTTCTCATGTGTATGAAAGAGGAAGAAACTGACAGGATCTCAAAGGGCTAAATTACCCAAAATACGATACTTTATAAGTGGCATCTAAACATATAGTTCATTGTCTTCGGTAAACACTATTTCTTTGGTAGAAAGTCGCTCCACTGAAGCTATTCCCTGTGAGGTCCATCGAGTATCCATCCACTAATTTGGAATTCTTTCTGGAAATACACTTATTTTCTATA
Organism: Centropyge bicolor; assembly: GCA_037975185.1. NCBI lineage: Eukaryota > Metazoa > Chordata > Actinopteri > Pomacanthidae > Centropyge > Centropyge bicolor. Next base: position 4,781,410 of record JBBMOC010000024.1, on the reverse strand, counting down.
TAATTGTGTAATGTCAAACAAAAAACAATAGAAAACAAAAAAAATTACATTTTCAAGGAAAACAGCTGTCATTGTTCACCATTTCTCAACTGTTTCTGTTATGTGCAATATTTTCTGTATATTTATTCTAGATACCTATATTCACTTTTACATTCAATACAACTACTTGCAATAATTCAACTTGCTGCTACTTGCTCAATAACCTGTATATAACTTTTGTTCATTTACATATGTCTATATATAGCTCATAGCGCCTGTATTTATATATAGTATATATTTATATCTCTTTTTTACATTTTTTTTTTTACTCCACCGACTGACATTATTGTTGCTGACTCTTTGTTGGAAGTCATTGCATCGGAATTTCGTTACCCAACTTGCACTGCTGTGTATATTGTGTAATGACAATAAAGAAAGTCTAAGTCTAAGTCTAAAACTCTCTTTACCTCCTCACACACAGACATCTCAAAACCCAGACCAACAAGACCAAAATGACTATGTCTTCAAGGCTAATTGCCATAAGAACTCAGTTACAAAATATCTTTCAAACATTATTAAATGTTTGGAAGCTAGTTACTAACTTTGTTTGTCTGTTGTGTATGGCGGATTTATCTCAGGATAGTAGATAGAAACGAGAGTAGTGGGAGTGAAGACAGTAAACTTGTGGGGCCTACAACCAACACACTGAGCTAAAAGACACTAAAAAGCTGAATACAGTTAAATGGAACTGTAGTGGTAGATGGTAATATTCTGTGAATGTGTGACTATAGAATATGTAATATAATATGTAGAGAATATTCAAAATTTAACCCTTCACATGCCTCATTCTCATATTCACACGCAATTTCTTTACTCTGTTTTTTTTTTCAACTTGTCCGATGCCAACTACCATTACCTGTCTTCTTGTCCTCTGCCCTTTCTTCACTCCATATTTGTGTGCGTGTCTTTGTGGTTTGGACTTTCTGATATGAAACATTCACCTACCGTGGCATTACCTCATCGATCAATAGCCCTCCTTGTCCCCACCCTCGCCTCCTTCCCTGACACTCTTTTTCTTCCTCCTATCCTTTGCATACCCGATCAATATTAACATTGGCCGCTGTGGAGGCCAGGTTACTGTCAGTAGTCCATTTCAGCTGCCCACACACACACACACACACACAAACACACATATACAAATGTCATGCACCTCACAATGAGTGATGAAGAGGGCATGAATGTACAAATAGAGACGACAGAATGACTCATATTATTACAGTGTGTGCATGTGTGTGTGTGTGTGTGTTTGTGTGTGTGTGTGTGTGTACACGGTGCTCCACTGTTACAATAAACAGATGAGGTCACTGCAAGCCAATCAGAAGACTCCATCTTGAACAAGATGTGAAATGTATACGAGTAGACACACACACACAGCCAAATACACACACTTTTTAACAGCAGCTCTATTCTACTGCAGTGACAATTACAGCGTCACTGCTTGAGTATTGCGACTGCACTTTAAACCGCAAACATATACACAACCACTTAGGAGAAGAAGGATGAAAATGAATGTTTGAAAGTCGGCGATGGATGTTTCAGGATAATTGAATTTCAGCTTCTGGCATCCACAGGGAAATGTTTGTCCAAGGAGTTTTCAAGGTTCTGCTTATCGAAGAGTAAACAACGCAAGAGTGCCACGAGAATGCACCATCCATTTTTGCTTTTTTTTTTTCAGATGGAGTAACTGTGTATGTGAGTGCATGCATGAATCTGTGCTTGTTTGTGTGAATTCGATACTTCCAACACTATGTCCATTTGGTGTCTTTGTGTCCGAATTTGGGAGCTAGTGCAGTTGCAGACCACCTGAATACCCCTCCCCTCACTTCCCCTTTCAAACATGAAGGAGAATCTACAGTGGCCCATACAATGTACAATATTGCATTTCTGCCAATAGATCACTTTAAATCTTAAAGCTTTTTTTTTATATATAGCTTAGCCCAATGCAAAGGTGATCATCAAATTTTGTTGTGTGGCCATGTCTTATTTCAATCTGAAGGGTTACTAATGAGGTCAGCTTCAGCTTGAAGAAAAAAACAAACATCTTGGATGAACTTTTTCACAAGCACAATAGGAAACACATATCAGTGTGCACGTACCTGCGGAGTAAGGCTCCTGTTTCTCGATGAACTCAAACTCGTTCCTCTCGTACTTGGCTCTGATCCACTGCTCTCTCAGCAGCCTGGAGACATGGAAAAAAAAACACACACACACATACATAGTTAGTTTACACATTCACAAACTGCCCTGATTTACACACACAGACACACACACACACACACACACACACACACAGTATGAAACCCCTCCTGCACAGTTTGACTTTTTATTACACAAAATAAGAGAATTGAAAAGAATAAACATTCATGTTTTGACCTGTAGTAAGTATCCTATATCATGATATGGCCTCTTAAGAAGATGAATAGAGGAGTGCTTGTGAGGAGCAAGGCACCATGTTAAAGGAGTGAAGATAAAAATGAGGGATTGTAACATTACTATTTCTTCTTTGAAAAATTTCACTGCAGTACTTTCTTTTTTGTCTTCATTGATCCAACATGGTGATTTGTCCCTATAGTTGCATGTTGCTGCGCAACTCCCTTTAGAACATGCATCACATTAAACACGAAGCGATCCGTGTGTCAACATGATCACTGCCTTTGTTCTCCACACGGACCTTCTTCCTCTCCAGTGTGATGAGGATCAAATGGCAACAGTCAGCACATCACCATCTTAACGATCCCTCTCATCCTGTTTCCTTCTCAACCTTTCAGTCACCCCTCCAGGCTCCAAACTGCTTTCATCCTCTCCTTCGCTACCCTTTATTTGCTCCTTCTCTTTCTTCCTTTCTAGGAACGAAACAACCGGTTTATCAGCGTCAAGTCTCACTCCTCACAGATCTCTCTTTGACTGACGCCTTCCAGTGACACCGGATCTTAAACACCAAACCCCGTGATTCTCAGGGGGAGCCGAGCGAGTGAACACAAACAGACACCATGGCACAGACGCTGAGATGAGAAAAACTGTCACTACCTCAGCTCATAAAACTGAAGTGTATGAGGCAGATTTGTTTGTTGGTAGATAAAAAAAACTTCTACTGTGACTCAAATACCTTAAACAACACGAAATAGACCACAGGGGCGTATGCATCCTTTTCAAAAGCCATTTATACACGCAAAGAGGAAGTGACATTTGCATGGTATGCTCAGGCAGAGGTGTGAAACAGTCTACTACATCTCAATTTAGAGTAGTGGCGTCCCACTGTATGGCGCATGGTGCATCACTTTCACACTTATCAGCATGTTACTGCCTCTGCATTCAGTGGTTCCTTATCACACTCAGTTGCAAGCGGCGTGGGCAGACGAATGTGAGCTCAACAAGGGATGATATTTAAATCAGGTTTATTGCCGTGTACAGTTGTGCATGAAGAGTACAAGTGAAATTTGATCTCTGCAAGTGACCAATCCCTGAGGAGCGGTGGTCAGCCGCTGTGCAGCCGCCAGGGAACAACTCCACGGCCTTGGTCAAGGGCACTGATGGTAGAATAAACCTAATATACATGTTTATTGATGGTATTTGTCCATGATTATACGTAATATACATGTGGAGGGGAAACGTGAGCTGAGTCACTGTGCTGACCAGTATTACATAAAGTAATAAAACTTTAAAGCTGTACTAATCAATGTTTTTATATTGACATTATAAGTATATAAGTATATGTTAACGCAGCCACAGACAATTAAGACTTGACTCTGCATCTTTCAGCTTTTGGTTTTAAGGCCTGAAACTCAACTCAAAAATTTGTGACATGCTACCAGCACCAAACAGCAGAAGGACAAAGTGACCAAACCAGAGTTAGAAAAAAAGTGAATTTGGACTCATAGTTGTCAGGTGACTAGGAAGCAACCCTCTGATAGGGTGATCATTTTGCTCTGTGTCTGCTGGATGTGAAATTAGGCTTAACTGTTTGGGAACACGTTCACCAAATCAAATTGGTTATAAAATGTACATGTTGCTCTCCCAATTGATTAAAATAAGAAATAGAGTCACAACAAAGCGTTTGTGAAATAATTCTGTAAATTATGCCACTCCCTGCCCCTTCGCCCCTCAGCCAGTGTATCTGCGAAGTGGGAGGTGTTATTTTCTGCACCCCTGGTTGTGGAAGTGAAAATCCCACTTCTATACCTTGGATAGGCTTTAAACTCCCTTGGTTAAATCATCTGTGCAGAAGAATCATAGCTTTCTAACAGCAAAAGATTATGGTTTTGAGAAATCTTAAAACACAAACTGCAATCAATCAATGCAATTTTAAATTCTAGCACAATCGTGGGTCGATTTCGTTGCTTTGTTCAAAACTGAAACGACCAAGTGGTTCACTCTGACAAACACCCCCATGCCAGCGAAGGCCGAGGCTCGTGGACACTGAAATATTCAAACCGTGCCAAGAAGATGAACAAAACACTTTCTCAGAAATGAAGTGGAAATAATAATTCAACTTCTATAATAAGTTACATTATCCAGGAGAACCCTGTGTTTCTGTGTTGAGTAACAATAAGAGTATCACTGGAAGAAAAAACCAGCAGCCCCTCCCAGTTCAACACTCTATAGCATGGATGCTTTATATTTCCACTGTGAGAAAAAATAACAATAATGGGACGTTGGAGCCATCGGAACAGACTTCAACAGATTCCATAAAAATCATGTATCACTATGCTATATAAGACACAAGGCTGCACCTCCACTATTTTCGTCCTGACAGTAACAACTGAGAGGATGAGCACTTACTTGCAGTCGGTGTGTGTTGGTCTGTAGTAGAAAGCTGGAACCTTCTGCTCATATTTGGCCTTGGCTGCACTGTTGCCCATAGCAGCCATCAACTAGAGGGGAGACAGGACAACACAACCTGGTCATCTAAACACTGTCAAATGTTCACTTCAGAAGATACACAGTAGTCTCCACAGTGCTATATTTCAGAAGTCCAGGGTCAGTGAGAAGTCAGACAATAATTAACATATTTGTTCTGGAAATGCTTGTGTCAGGTCAAGTTTTGTGGTGCAGGTGAATTTGGGAACCAGTCATTAACATTTTGAGTGTGTCTTCACTATAATAATAGTCATAATAATAATAGCCTGTAATTTTCTGATCTAAGAGAAAATGTGCAATTTAAATAACACTGAATGTCTTTCTTTCAATTGTGAATTGGATTTCAAAATAAAATCAGAGAAAATACCACCATTTTTGTTCCTTGAGAACATTAAAAAAAGATGTTGAACTCAGGGGAAAGAAATCCTATTAGGAAACACTTTTTACAGCAGATTCACATAAGAGTAGCCATGACTTTTTAAGGAAATAAGCCCTAGAGAATGGTGACAAGAAAACTACAATAGAAAACAGAAAATAACATTAAACTTTAAATGAGACAAGCATATAAAATCTTAAGTATGATAGAAATTCTTCAGTCGACAAAGAGGCCCCTGCGTTGCAATGGGATTAATTGTTGAAGTGGGTGCACTGCATTGGGACGTGTCTGCCTCCTGCCCTCCTTCCCTCCATTGTGCGTTTCATCCAAGGATAATCCCTGAGTCCAATCCAGCTGGCTGAATCCCTCAACACGCCTCTCTTATCCTCTGAGGGGCTCTGGAAGGGGATACAGCACTGTGGCGTTTTATTGTGAAGGTCAAACGGCGGCGTAAAATTCGGCCAAAATACAAACATCTATAGAAAGTCACGGCAAAAATTAACATGTGAAACACCTGCTGCCAAAATGCGATCACGCTCAACACCTCGGATGTGACGCTCAGAACACGATATCAACAGCAAGAAGATCAGGAACGTGTTGCACAACCTCCACTCAGTATCCACTTTATTAGCTACGCCTTCCCTTTATGTCGACTGCTTACTATTCCAGACTGTGAGCTGCAAGCATCTGCAGAGCGTGACATTCAGTTACTGTTCAATAAAAAAAACAAATCTTCATGATAACGTGATTTGCATGGCAACGCCGAATGAGGCCGAGAAGTCTAATTTTTTTCCCCCTTCTGTAACATGGCACAACATGAAAACGAAGAGCTGGAGTTTCATTTCTCAACGCGTGTTCACTCCCACCTTCACGCAATGAGAATTACGCATCTCATTTGTTCTACGTCCGTCTGCTCGTGCACACGTGGGCTCATTTACATAGAGAATGTCAGAGTGTCAAATATGGAGTAGCCTTAATGCAGAGTTACTTGTGGACAAAAAGTGAAGACTGAAAAACAGATGATGAGGTTAAAATACCGCAGCATCCCTGTGGGAAAACTTCCCAGCATGCACTCAGGCAGGGGATGGACGTTCCCTCGTTTTATTAGGTTTATCGTATGCACACTTTGAAGCACAAGAATAAATTAATAAATCAGAAGCTATGTGTGGAAGTGGGTGTATGCGCCTTATAATACAGGTGATAGATGAGGTCCCTGATTTTAAGGCTTTTAATCTGTTTTAGACGTGTGCCACCTTTTCATAAGTGCACTTAATTAAGTTTCTTCTTTTAAGATTTCATTGTTCTTCTAAATAATAACTGTCAATAATAATAATTACAGTCAAACAATAATCTTTAAAGACTATATTTAAGTAATTTTATACTGTTTTTGCTTCTCCAAACTGCTCGTTCCATCAACTTCTATTGAGGCCGTAAAGCCATTATTCACAATGAAATACTTGATCTCACATTAGTTCTAAGGACCTGACAATGACCTTTCCTTCAGTTGTCACATCCTGGAGACCATTGGAATAAAAGGGAATAATAACTATCTGCAGGAACTTAGTGATGTTATTACTCAAAGTCAACATGAAGCAAGATTCCCGTTGGACATTTGTGGCACCTTGATAAACCCAAGACACTCAAGTATTAGCTACGTGGGACTAATAAAGTGATTGTGGCTGTTAGAGGAAAGTGTCTCTTTTGATTGCGGATGTTATATTGGAGTGGGACCACAACAGCTAACATAAATCTCAGCGATAAACTCTGCTATCTTAACTTCACCCCTAAACTCTCCCAATACTCCAATCACAGACAGGGGGGGATTTAACACAGACAAAGACCTCACCTTTTTTTCCCCCTACACTGCAATCAAATCCGCTCTAGTCATGTGATACTCTTCTATTATTCTTGCTTCCTTGTGAGTGAAATCACCCGTTACATCCCAATTATTGTCCTCTCTCACACACACCCCCAACCTCCAGTTTTTTCCTCATGACTCATCAGCATCACCTCCCACAAAGTCACCCAGTGGTGGTGCTAAAGCCCTGATCCCTTCAAGGGACAACTTCTCTGTTTGCCAGCAGAGCAAAAGTACATTTCTGACTAGTTTACAATTTTCCACACATATTTCTTGCTGACATATTTTCTGAAGGGGTGGGCATATTTTGCAGATGATGCGACTCAGCTTCTTTTTGCACGCGGGAGAAAAGTGTGAATGCTCTCACTAATGGAATGATATGTTATTGATCCCTGTGAGGAAATCGTATCCATCCAGAGGGAGGTCAGAGGTCAGGGTCAGCTGAAGATCGTTCTTGAGGAGATGACATCCGATAAGTTAAGTTGCACGAGGAATGAAAACGTCTTGAGATATCAATCAAAGCATTTTTAATTGTATAACACTGGCTACATAAAGCCAGAAAAGCCTGATTCTTGCAACCTATTCTCCAGTTTCCTGAAACCCCATCGCTGACCTACAACTACAGTGCAATAAAATATACAGCAGCCAGGTTTGAGAGAGAGAGATAATGAGATGTGCACCTACAGCATGTGTCAGCAAGCAGAGCTGCTTTGGGTTTAAAAAAAAAACATCACTTTGCCTTTATTTCAGTGACACGTTTCCTCATCCTGCTTTATTTTCTGTCATATTGTTAAGACAATGTGTGCAAGACTGGGTCGTTTCCATAGCAACAAGAACTAATGGTACAGTTTTACACTCTGTGGTTACCGTGAGCTCCATACTTAATATTTTTTTTTGTCTGTGTTGCATGCACGTTCACACCGCTCACACACTGAACATGGAGACTTATGTTGGACGTTCTGAGATTTGCACACAATTCAGACTTTGCACACAGTTTGTGTCGTTAAATTTGGCCTCATGCAAGCAAACATATTTGTTGGAGAATATGCTTATCTGCTTTCTTAGCTAGAATTAAATAAGAACACCGTTATCAGTAACTTCCTTGAGTTTCTGCCTCACGTCTCACCCAAACCTCCTGCACATAAACCTCTGTGAAACCACATGTTGGCTGAATTGAACTTGCCCACAAACAGAGCGAAAGAGGTAGCCTTAAGCCACATTTGCATGGGACTAATGTTACCTGGTGACCTCAAGTAATTTGCAATAATTGTGAAGGTTGTGTGTAACCTGAATCCAGAGCGATTCTGCCATGTCTGTAATTTAAAAAAAAAGTAAAAATCCCAAATTGCAAATGACCATGTTTCACCGCAGAGGTCATGAGGTCATCTTGATGATTTAGATTTTTTTTGTGTAAGGTTTTTGTTTCCTCTGCACCTTTTTCTTTCTCAAAGTTATGAATAATGGAAGCTGCATTGACAATTACAACTGAAAGTTTTTGACAGCATTTTGGTGCAACTTTAGGTGGCTCTTATTGTTGTCACAGTTCTGCAGGTCAGGCCTCTGTTTTTGTGTTAGTTTTTGGTCAGCCTTAGTTTTTGTTCTATACACATTCTGCCTGACATGTTTTTGTTCAGCTCTGGTTGTGTCCTGCCATGTAATGTGTCTTAGTTTTGTGTATTAGTTTTCTGTCTTAGTTTCAGTCTCTGTTTAGTTCTGTCTGTCATGCCCTAGTCTTGTCTTGTTGTAGTCTTGTCTAAGTTCTGTCTGACACTATTAACCTGTCATAGACTCTCATCGCAGGTCTCTGTTCTTGTCTACTCACCCCACCTCTGCCTCACCTCATCTCCCAGCCACTCCCACCTCATCCTATCACCTGTGTTCCCAGCTGCAGCTAATCACCTATCAGGACTCTATATAAGTCAGTTCATTTCAGTCTGCCTTTGCCAGATTGTTTGTTCTTGTTGTAGTTGGTCAGTGCTCTTGTCATTTTGGATCTGCTCTACATTCACTTGCCAGTCATTTATGTTTGTGGATTCTTGACTTTCCTGGACCTGACCTTGCTGAAAGTATTTGTTTAACATTTCTCTTGCCGTCATTAAGGCTTTACCAAACATTGGTTTCTTTGTGTGATGCACTTGAATCCATACCCAACCCGCCCCTTGTGACGGTTGTTCAGAAAGCAGACGTTACTCAGATGATATCTCTGGGGGGTAAATCTGACTTCACTTATGTGTGTGAATGGGTCATTTCTATGAGGTCCCCTTGTACCACTAGTGTCATGCGAATAGGGATTTATATCTCAACTAAATGCCAGCTAACAATCATCTCATAATGATGCATCTCCTAATGATCAGGTGATACTAATGAGGTTGAAACAAGCAGGACACATTTGTGCAGTTCAGAAAGGAACGGCATTGGATCATTTGCACCAACAAACCTCACTGAAAAAAAATGCCTCAAATGTTGGCATATCCATTTCATTGTTGGAATAAGGTAAAGTGATACCAGTCGAATATCAAATATCAGCGGTCCTCTGAGAGACGGGGGGAAGTGCACTCCTATTCTATTCTTCTAAGTGGGGATTTGTGAGTGGAGTAGGATGCATGGTTACTGCCCTACCTCCACCTCGCTGGCATCCCACGTGTCCTGGACGGACTTGACCCGGCTGATGTGGGGGATGCTCCGGTGAAGGAGCGAGCAGGCCTGGCAAACAAACACACCCAGAGTCAGCGACGCCCAGTCCGGCTCTGCAGGAGAGACAGAAAAGAGGAGGGGGGGGAGGAGGGGGAGGGGTGACGTAGGGAGAGCGAGCAGGGGAGGTGAAAGGAGGGGAAGTGAGTTTTGGGGGAGAAAAAGAGAAGAGAGAGGAAATGAAATCGGGCAAAGCGGCGCAGAAGGATGATAGAAGAAAATGGTGGTGGACAAAGGAGAGAGATAAAGGAGGAGGGGGTGAGAAAAATCTTGTCATAAAAGCTCTGCAAACAAAGAGAACACCAGCTCAAGGTTCAGGCTATAAATACTGAAAGTGCTGATGCCAGCACTGTTAAGAGGTAATAGGAGCAAAGTAAATGAAGCAAATATTACGAGGGACTGTGGTTGAGTGTGTCCCCGCTCGTAAAGGAGAGCAGGGCAGCAAAATGTGATTTTGGGGAAATCCTATTTAGCCAACTGACAGGAAACAGGCCTCCTGAGATCTGATCAGAAGTCAGGCAACGTAGTTATCAGGTTAGTTACATCAGAGAAATACACACACACACGCACACACACACACACACACATATACCCACGTATTATTTTATACCTTAAAAGGAGACAAAGTAAGAAACACAGAACAGTACAAAGACATACACCTTACACGCATGCACACACACACACACACACACCTGTGCATCACCACACCATATGCTGCCAGCACGAGCGCGTCTGTAAACACACACTTTGACGACAGCGCTAGAAAAACCAACAGTCTCATCAGCAGTCAGACAGAATGTGCAAAAAAAAGGAGAAAAAAAAGAGAGGTTTTTTTTCTGTCTCTGCAACGTGATTCAGCAGCAGCAGCATCCGTGGGTGTTCGGCAAAGGTACATTTGAGTCACCGTATCACACGTAGACTTTGATTCTGCCCATGCAAATGAAGTTGTCAAAGTCAGAGACGCGGCGTGTCAGAGACGGTGACGGAGTGCAGTGAGAATGGAGTGTCAGGAAACGAGGGAGAGGGAGAAGGAGAGAGAGATGAAAATGCAGATTGTCTGCACCGAAGGCAGAAATGATCTGACTGGTAGAAATTGGGTGTATTAAAAAAAACATTCGCAGAGGGCAAGTTAGTTAACTGGTCAAAATATAATGAACTAGTGTTGAAACAATTAGTCCATTAACAGATAAGTGAATCAAGAGAAATTTCATTGGCATTAACTTCAACAAACTATTCAATCAATAATTCACTGTTTACATTTTACATGAAGAAAAATATGACACAATAGCTTGTTCCAGTTTCTCATGTATGTGTTTTTATAGCTGTAACTGTAATATTTTGGGACATGTGGTTGGATGTCACAACTTTTTATGCACTGAAAAATGAATAGTGTATTAAACAAACAGTCAATCAATCATATTTAACCTTCAGCAAATATCTACATAAACGTGCTCTTCTTGTTCATAATATAGAATTAATGATGTTGGAAAGTGAAGCGCTGCATCTAATAATTATTTCCACTATCAATTATTCTGTCCATCCTTTGTTCATCTTAATGTAAACCACCCATATGGATGAGAGTTCAATTATTAATTGACTATTAATATCAGTTCATACACACATTTGTATTGGATGATCTGTTTTTTTTTTCAGGCTGTGATTGTTTATTTTCTTTACCAGATATTCTGCCCATTAATTTTCTGATTGAGCAAATTAACATTAGGTCCATGATGATGTCTGGCTGAAAGGGGGGTGCAGCTTATTGCCAGATAAACACAGTATAGAAATTGCTTGAGGTCTGTCTACTGAATAAGAAAATAAGTATAATATTACTCTGATTTTCCTTTAATATTTAGAATACATGTAGTAGTTTAGTTACAATACGTTCATTTAGTAACTTGTGTTGTGGCTGTATTTAAACCTTGTACACCTCATGATCAACATTATCTTAGTCTTAATTTATCATATCATATCATCACACGCCTTCTTTTATAGCTACTCAACATGGATACTTTTCTCACATATCAGCATAATGTCATATTACAGTGACAGTCAGTCTGTGCACAAGCGACCTTTACTACAAGTTTACCACCGGGAAACGAGAGGCCATGCGAGGCAATAATCCTCACAGTCATCTGCCCACGACATCAGCACCAAGGAGAGTGCAAATCATTTCAATCTAATCAGCAATCAAGAGTTTATAACTAGCAACAGGAAGTACCATCCTGACTGACAACAGCGCGACTACAGCATGACTAACATCAGCAGCGCTGTCGGCTTATCCCTTACGCTAAGATTGGCAGAACAGTTTACAACCACAGATCCATCGTGCTCAAACTAGTTTCTCTGTCACTCTCACCAACACACACACACACACACACACACACACACACACACACATCCCTGTTTCTCAAAGACGCTGGTTCAACTCCAAGATGATGAATTATTCCATTAAATCCAAACAACAAACTAAATACAATTAATGTCCAGTTGTAGACGTCCATCTGTCTCGGTTTCTTGCTGGCAAAGCTGCCAATGACTCAACAACAAGATTCACTAAAAAAAGCTTCTCTTGTCTTAAGGCGTCTGGGCAACAGATTTTTTTGTAATATTCTGTTTTGCTGTAGTTCAGCCTCTGCAGACTGTGGCACAGTATCATGAAGAAATGGAGCACAGATCTACGTCAAATGTACTGTGTTATCGACTTATATTACTGACTCACTGAACTGACGGATTATAAAATTATATTAACTATATTAAATTATTTATTATGAAAAAAAGTTCAATCTTGGTCAGTTTTTTAGAAGTGACTTTAAATGACTATATTACCAAATCCTCCAAAAGAGAAAAACACAGGTCCAGGTGTGATGTGATGGGCTTTATTTATCAGTTTTGTGATGGGCTCTTTTATGGGGCCCTTGGATTTAAATTAAAAAAAAAAAAACCTCACATCTGAGAAACACCACTTTGTTTCAGACTGAAATATTTCAAGAACTTTTGGATGGCCATGAAATTTGGAATCTGACTGATTTTAGTGATTCTCTGTCTTTTCACACAGTGCTCATCTCTACATCTAGAAGATGGATCGGCATGAATTTTGGTGTACACACTCATGTTCCCTTCAGGGTGGAATGTAATCACTTTGATGATCCCCCAGTTTTTCATCTGGTGCCGTCATCAGGTCAAATTTTTAATTTGCCCAACACAAACGATGAATGGATTTTAGAAAAAAACAAAAAACGTTGCTGATTAATTTTCTGCTAATTGAATTATGTATCAAGTGTTTCAGCACAAATATGAAATGCCAATGTCTTCTTTTTCATTTTGGTTCATAGCAATGGTATTCATTAGAGCCTTATGAGTACAGCGGATATCTGAGTGTCACAGTTATGCCAGTCTGGCCTCTGTTTACCTTTAGTTTTTGTTCAGCCTTAGTTTTTGACTGTCACTTTCCTGGATTTCCATCTGTCTTAGTTTCAGTCCGTCTCTGTCCTGTCATAGTCCCTGTTCATGTCTTGTATTTGTCCTGCTGTGTTCGGTCCTAGTTTGGTGTCCTGGTTCTGTGTCTAAGTTCATGTTTTAACCCTTTCAGTCCTGTCAGTCTTGTTGTTGTCATGTCTAAGTTCTGTCAGTCTGTCACTATTCACCTGCCATAGATTCTCACCTCAGGTCTCTGTACTTTTTCTACTTACCCCACCTCTGCCTCACCTCATCTACCAGCCACTCCCACCTCATCATATCACCTGCATTCCCAGCTGCAGCAAATCACCTATCAGGACTCTATATAAGCCAGTTCATTTCTGTCTGTGGTTGCCAGATTGTTCTCCTCGTGATTCTTGTTCTGGTTCTTGTTCTTGTTCTTGTTCTTGTGGCTTTTTGATTTTCCTGGACTTGACCCTGCTGAGAGTTTTGTGTGAGATTTCTTTTGCCCTTATTAAAGACTTTACCAACTCCCTCCCTGTGTGTTGTGTTTGAGTCTATACCCCACCCGTCCTAACAATGAGACCAGATATTGTCATTTAATAATTCATTAACATGTAACATTTTTGATAAGGGTCCCTTTAGAGTGTGTGCTTTTACAGTTGAAGAAAACATATACTACACAATATATTGTACACTGTATTTGCACACGCCTTAACATGCTTGTATTCACTGCCACAAGCTACTGAGAGTAGCATGTCCTCAACGGGCAACACTCAAAAGTCAGACCATTCACTCTCCACCACACTGTCTCTGCAGCTGCCTTTTCTCATACAAGCAGGCTCTCGGCGTGGTGCACCGCAGCCATGTGAATACACACATGCTCACACACTGAGAGTGTGTAGTTCTCCAGGGAATCGTATGAAAGCCGACGGAGGGAGACAAAAAAATTACTATTCCTGCATTTCTCCGTCCTCTTGAGGCTGCAGAGAGCATAGATGGAGATGCCACAGAGCCCGAGCAGCGGGGAGGAGAGGTTTAGAGACGAGGAGGTAATGGAGGAGGAGAGGTAGGATTGAAGGAAGGGAGGAAGAGTGTGGGTTCCTCATGATGCGGGGAGATGATGTGAGCTCACGAGATCCCCCGAGGGTGTTGCTGCCATCGATGATAAATCATCCTTCGATTGATCTCTTTTGACAAAGAGGCGATATTTGAATAAATGTCGACTCATCATTTTAATAATCCTGGGTTGTGATCAAGCACTAGAGATGTAAATGATGATGTGAAGAAATCACCCCTCTTGCGCCTTTTATCCGTTACATGTCCCCTTTGCCAGCAACACACATGCGCGCGCACACACACCTACACACGGGCCTGCTGACACGAAAACACACAGCCAGCCATTCAGCGGTGAGGTCATCGCTGTCTGAGTCAGGCCTTGCAGAGAAGCAGACAGCACTCATGGAGATTCACTAACTAACCACGCACACACACACACACACACACACACACACACACACAAACACTCAGGACTTCCTCCTCTACACGTACGTGAGAAGATGTTTCTCAACAGGATTACTGTGAACAACAGACACACAGTCGTAGCAGAGAACTCCTGATGTAGTGCGACTCTGTGACAAATGCTGTTTGAGGCGTGTTCGTCAAAGAGCTTGCTGCACTCCGGCTCCGTCTCCGAGGGATTGTTGAGAGGAAAGTCAGGTTTTCGCAAGAGTTACGGGGGCTCGTTCGGTGGAGAAGACAGCGGGGGCTTTTGACACGGTTGAAGAAAGAAGCGCCTGTGGCATTACCGCGGGGCAGATGCAGGATGAGTGAATGAGGGGGCATTTACAACAATGGCAGGGCTTGTGCCTGTGAGCGTCCACAGGCACTGTTTCTGCATCTGCCAGCAGTTCACTTCGTATGTCTGGACGTGCACACACATCAATCTGTCAGTGGCCACGTCATGGCGGGTTAATGACGAGACAGCAGGTCCAGCTGAGGTTGTGACCCTCTCATGTCTCGACAAAGCCCCTCAGGCACCGGATAAGTATTTTATTCCTGCAGCAGCAGTTACAGACTTAGATTTGACTTAACTTGTATTTAGCTTCAGTTTGACCCTGGCTTTGTAAAATGTCAGAATGCCCAAGAAAATCGTTACATTTTTTTTCCATTTCTCAAAGCTGAGTTTTCAGATGGAGTGTATTACAATGTCGAGTGAACATTAAAAACAGCAAACACACTCAGGATTCCACTTGAATGTGTGTATAGTATAGTCTATCAATTTGTGTTTTATGACTTGCTACCTGTTTTACTACTAGCTAATCATTACTGGGTAGGTTCTCACAATGCTTCTATTTTGTCCTCGTGTTGGCTTTTAAGCATCTTGTATTTTTCTCATCAAGAAACTGTGATTGTAATTTATTCAAAAAGCAATTCTTTTATTTATGAAGCAATGATGCTTTCGTCCATTAAATACATTTGAATCTAAATCATTTGTGTACTATGATACAATCTCTAAGAATGCACTATGCTTAAATGGAGCAATGCATTCGTCCAGGCACTGGAGTCCTGCCTGCATTAGCTGATTGGCATCGGCTGCTTCATTCATGCTTTACCCTTGGCGGCTCATTCATCAGCTGCTTCGCCACCAGCTGACTAAAAACGTCCATAGAGGTGTACGGCGTGGCCATTACAGCCTCTCCTCCCTCGGTAGTGGAAGGCAGTTATTCCCACTTGAACTCCCCAAAGGGAGGACAGATGCTGATCCAGGACCAAACGAAGTATCATGGGGATCAGAAAAAAGTGGGCTGTAAGGGTGTAAAATGCTACCTTTGAGCATGAGGTGTGTTTTTCAGTTTACCGCATGGGGAGGTTACAAAGGTCAAACGGTACTATAGGCGGGAAAAGTGGAGATGCAACAGGGGTGAAAAACGATTTTCCAACTTTCCCTTATAAAAGAAAGAAAAAACCATGAAAGCCATGAGCTGCCATAGGAGCCTGAACTCCCCCCCTTCCTATCTCATCATAGTTCCTGCTGTTTCTGCTGTTCAACAAACACCTTCCTCGCACCTCAGAGGACTGCCGAGGCCTCTCTCTCTCTCTGGAGGGAATAACTCGTCTGCGTGTCCTCAGCGAAGGGCAGAGCGAGAGAGCGCTGCTGAGCTGCAGAGAAACCTTGCCGTATAAGCTCCCAGCTCAGCCTCTCGGCGGTCTCATCTGAGCACACCGGCAGAGAAAGGCTAGGGGGGGGAAAAAAGGCAAAGGTAAGGAAGGGCAGAGTAAGAATGACTAAGCACAAAAAGTGCACGCGCCGCGCTGCCAATTTGTATGTTTTCAGACCAATTAGAGCAGGCTGTCTGTCTGCTTAGTGGATGCTGTATCTGTAATGGGGAGATAAGGCAGGGGTGAGGGAGGACAGCCAGGTCACCGTTGATTGTGTGATAGTCTGTCTTTGCTCTGTTAGACTGCAGATTCACATACAAAAGAGGGACTTCATGTGATGCAATGCAGCAGCCATATTGTAGGTCCTCAGTTTCTCATTGCTTTTGTCACTATGCAGAATTGGTTAAGATGCTGTTTTTGACTTAGGAAATTAAAATGTAATGATTCATATATCTGACTGAATTTGTACACCTCATTCTGTATTGAAAACCTGATCAACAAGCCAATATGCTTTTTTTAAGAAACACATCTGATCTGTTTTATGTGAAGTAACTGATGTGAATGAGTGAAATAGTACGTCCACAATAAGCCAGTTAAATTTGAAAATGCATCTTTTTCTCTCAGTTTCAGAGATGGTAAAATTGCTTTTCCTCTCACCCAAAAACTGAGCTTTTGCAATGTGGCCTAAAAAGAAAATCTATAAACGCTTTCTGCTTTTGTGTGTAGAAGGAAAACCGAGCTTCTGGAAGGTGACGTCTGGAGCTGTGTCACTTCAAGCTTTGATTTATTTTAATGAAACAGAAATGACTGCAGGTTAACAGGTGGTGTGTATGGGCTTTGTTGTCTGACGACAGGAACATAAAAATATGAAATTGTGAATACTTAAATGTATATATCAATCTACCTATCTATTTGTCTACAGTATATATCTATAATCCTCCCTAGTCCTCCTAAGTAACTGTAGTTCACGTCTACTCTGGCACAATAAATGTTTGTCTGTTTGCTTTGCTCTATTGAGATGATTTGTGGTATTTTGAGCTGTAATGAAACTGTGATGTTTTTTTCTGAAAAAGCCACTGAGATAAGATCCTGTCCCCATCTGGGAAGGAGCCGCCGAACCAGCATCAATAATTCATATCTTGACCATTATGAGATATGAATTATGAGCCCTCGAATGCCTGATCTGGTCGCGGAGGAGGAGAAGGAGAAAGATAACGGCCCGGGTTGATGGATGGCTATCCTGACATGTTTCATCTGTGCAGCTGGACTCTCCGGAAATTTCACGGAATGAGCCCAAATGCAAATGTGGGAGAAAGCAGCTGCTGGATTCAAGCAAACTTATACTGTTGACCATTAAGCAGCTTCACGACTAGTTGCGTTTGAAGTGTCTCGCTGAAGGCAATCGCAGCACTTGAGCGATAAGAGTTTATTACACGGCTCTGTTGAACATTTGATTTTGATTGGTCAATTATGGAGTTCTGTAGACTGTTATTTCTGAACAGCAGATGATGATGTAGCTATGGTGTGGCTATGGGAGTGTTGGCTGTTAAATCTAAAAGAAAGCGTCAACTCACTTTGACAATTATGGGGCAAAAAGCCTGAAATAGGTTTCCAAAAATTCCAATAGTAAAATTGACTTGATTGTCAGTTACATAATTAGGGTTGGGACACGTCAACACTGCCTTCAAATCTGGCAACCAGGCCTTTAAATCTGTAATTAAAAACGGGACAGCAATAGATTTGCAACTCCTCATGGGTTCAGTCGTGGTGCAACTGTGGCTCAGAAGGTAGAGAGGCCGGGCACCGATCACAAGGGCGGTGGCTCGATACCCAGCCCCCGCAGGCTGCATGTCAAAGTGTCCCTGGGTAAGACACTGAACCCCAAATTTTCCCCCAATGGCTGTTCTAACTCTCAGTCGTACACAGCTTTGGATAAAAGCGTCCAATTGGAATTGTAGGTGTGGCATGGTGGTCCAAAAGGTTTGGTTGGATTGTACAGCTGCAAGACAAAAGACGAGGCAGAGAGGGCAACCGAGACTTAAAAAGACACTATTTTGTTTTAAAACAGGATGAAAATGGCAATGAGTATAGTCCTCTTGCCCACAACACTGAGACCAAGATCCAAAGATAGCATGTAAAGAAAATTACAGGGGTTGCATCTTCATTGAGCCTGACAATCCAAAATACCCTGTTGCCAGATTTAAAAACTATTTATCTCTTTGCCTTCCTGACGGTAAAGCTCACTAAAAAAAAACCCAACAGCTACTGAACAAACAAGCAGTTTGGTACTCTCCCGAGTCCGTGGGGTGCAATTTCCTCGGGCAAATCTTAGCCCAAATCAGTCAGCCAGCAGGGCTTTCAAGGAGATACACCAATCACGGCTTGAAGAGCACAGCTGTCCGACTCCCTCTCTCTCTCGCTGCTCTTGAGAACAGGGAGATAATGTCTGTGACTGGGCACAGATGTGAGGGCAGCCTGAGGAGCGACTGGGCTCCAACCATTACAGACAGGGAGAAGTGGAGCGAGATCCCGTCCTCCAATCAACGCAGCAGCAGATCTGATGAGCACCTCTCCAACATAGTGATAATAGTAATATTGTTGTCAGTCAGATTATTGGTAACAACTGTGTTTCCAGGTGTGTTAACTGGAAGGCAAGAAGAAAACGCTGAGATGAATAAGGACAGAAACATCAAAATCAATATTGGCGCATGAGGCCTGTTCACCTTGTTTCACCTCACCGTCAATAGAGATGCTCAGTTTAATGTGAAATACAATAGTAAGTGGGTTAATCTTAAGAAGGCTGGTTGCTATGGATGCAGCTTCAACCGTATAAATTTACTATTATTATTTTTGCTGAAACAATGAGATCATGTGTAAATCAATATTTGATGTTAAATTACTGATTTCTTTAGTAAGTAACTGCATAATAAAGGGGATGATTCAGGGTGATTCATGACCCGACGTGACATGCATCACCATGCTGGGCTTTATTTCGCAATAATGAGCCACTCGCTCTACATGATCCCTTACATATATCATAAGAGCGCATATATGAGTCACTTCACATGCTGAGAGTGTCCGAGAGGCCATCAAGCAGTAACCCTTGCAATTACCAGCTATTCAGCAAACTGCTGTACAATAACAGAACATCTGTCCCACCTCTGCTGCACCAAGTCTAAATTTGATTATGTAGTGCTCGCAAAGGTGAACGAGGCATACCTGCCAAATCTGATGAACAATCTCAGCAGTGGAACAAACAGAGCCAGTGTTTCCCTCAGGCGCTGCGGATCGTTGCAGAACAGGTTAGGGAAACTGCGTCAAAAAATGTGTCCCAAAGGTCAAGAAAGTCGATGTGGGCAGCGGTAATTGTGCCAGTTTTCCCCGAATAAGACTCTGCAGCCGGCTGTGTGAGGCTGTGCTGAGGCACAGAGCGGGCTAATTAGCACGAAACACAATGTACAGCTGGGGCTGATGGGAATGTCATTACTTTTGCAGGTATTTGGTCATAAACTAAAGCATTGAACAAATGAGAACAAATAAGATTTTGAATTGATGATAGCTCTAGAGGAAGAATTAAGGGCTCATGAAAGTTATGACAATTCATTCTGTGGGGGAAAAAAAATACCACATTTCATAACAATCCATCAAAACATTTTACCTGTCAGCCATTAGGATTAATCATCTGGGGACCATTAATGTCTGTATAAAAGTTTGTGCCAATCCATCATGTACATGTTGACATATTTCACAGGATGAGTTAAAACTTCAACCAGCTTGTGGCCATAAAGGAAAAGTGAGGGTCTCACTAAAGTCATTAGGATTCATCCTCTGTGGACCATGAATGTCTTTAACCAATTTTATGGCAATCTGTCCATCAGCTGTTGAGATTGGACTAAAATGATGGACCAACTGACTAAATGAGAGAGTATAGTTTAGGCTAATTTGCGTTGCGTAAGTTGGTGGTGCTGAGAAGCAAAAGGCCACATAAAAATTTCAGATACTTTAAAGCTCTGACAAATACACACACACACACATGAAGCACCGACCAAGGAGCGAGACATTTCTATGCTTATTTCTCAACGAGATAACACCCTCTGGTCAAAATGAAATCCCTCTTCAAGTGCCCACCGCTCAGACAAACCTATCTAAATTTGCGAAAGCGCCTCTGGCTCCAAAAGCTGCTCCACTACAGCCGGTCCTCAGAGGAGCTGTAGCCAGGGCCAAGGAACAGGCATCCTGGGCGGGCTGGGCTCCAAACACTGGGCGTACGGCCCGTACTGGAGCCTCTGTGGCCACTCACTGGTTTATTGCCATTTCAGTGAGAAGAAAGGAAGGAGGGGTGGTGGTGGAGGATTAAAGAGGGGGAATGCATGGGGAGAGAGGATGGAGAGAGAGAGGATGGAGGGATGAAGAGAAGGATGATGCTGCTTAATAGAGAATAACACAGCACAGGTGAAATGAGGAAATATAAACATGTAAAACAATAATACACACAACACACACACACACCGGTAATTAGCCTGCATGGTGTATGGAGGCTGCTGACACTGGAGAACAGGATGACACCACACACACACACACACACACACACACACACACACACACACACACATGCAGTCAGTAACAACAGTAATAGCTGTGGAGGGGATAGTTGGCATGTCTATGTGCACACACACCCACAGAAAGAAAGAGACAGAGCGAGAGACTTACACACACACACACACACATATAGAGGAATGTTTTATGTGTTTATGGCTAAGTCCAGAGTCCAGATCTCTGATAGGCCTTATTATACCTGCAACAAGGCTGTATTCAGCTACCTGTCAGGCCTTTGCCATCACATCTGGATCTGGATCAGATCCTCTCAGATCAATAGGGTTTTGCAGCAGCAGCAGTTCACAGCAGAGCCCAGGCTCGGGGCTCCGGCTCCGGCTCTGCGCGGCTCTCTTTCTTACCTGGATTGCCGCAGTCGGCGCACGTCTCGTTGCCCGGTCTCGCCAGCACGTCCTGCAGGAGCCGGTTGTTTCCCTCCGGTTCCAACGCCATGGTGAGTTTATCCGTCCAGCCTCCTCACCGTGGTGGGAAGAAGCAGCCTGCCAGAGAACATCCGCCGCTGGAGCCCAGACAGATAGACACACACAGACAGACAGACAGGCAGGCAGACAGATCCTGATCACCTGTCACCTCCGATCTGAAGTGGAGAAGAAAGAGACTGGACGAGACTGACCGAGCCGATGCTGGAGGAAAGCTCTCTCTCTCTCTCTCTCTCTCTCTCTCTCTCTCTCTCTCTCTCTCTCTCTCTCTC